>KK113756.1:0-110236 GCA_000611955.2 Stegodyphus mimosarum
AACTTTCGAATCCCAAGGAACAAGCGGGCACAGCCCGCTCAGCTGGCGGGCTTGCCTGCTAGTATTATATAAATAGCTGCTGTTGGCAACTTTTTGTTTCAAATTGGTATAATTGACACGATATATAACGCCAGAATAATTCTTTTATTGATATTGAGAAAATGTTGTTATATTACATTAAATTTAAATAATGATATCATACGTATTAGCCTGAAGTGCAAAACGTTTTTGTTTCCTGGTTTGGCAATAAAAAAATTTATTTACGAAATGTTTGTTGCTTGGATAGAATGAACTGATTTCATTTATACTGAATGGTTCTGTGCATTTGCTTTTCCGGGGTACATAGAATTTATAAATTTTGCTTTGCCTGCATTACACTAGTCTATACTATTAAAATCTGAGCGCACCTGTCTGTTTATTTGTGGCATTATCTTTTCCGGAACTCCGGGGAGTTGAGTTTCGAGAGAGGTACCTCCCCTCCCCGCGATTTCAAAAATTCGTGGGAAATCATTTCGATAATTCTCATCTTCCTGCGATTTTACTTAGAGGACATATTAATTAAAAACGCTAAATTTCGCCGTCATTTTCTTAATGGAAACAATCTCGCACGCTGGAGATAAAAATCTGCTTTATTTCGAAAAGTGTTGCTCTGGTGGCCTTCAAATCTTAGAGTTTCTTAATAAATAATTTGTAAATTTTACAAATCAAGAAATAAAAGCAGCATTGCCAAACATTAAATACATTATTCCCGATTCCAAAAATTTGTGGGAAGCCCTTTCGACCGTTATCGTCTTTGAATGACTTTAATCAGCCTATATATTAATTAAAAACTCTGAAAACACTAATTTTTGCACTAATCTTTCCGAGTGGCAAGTCTTGTGCGCAGGAGATAAAAATCTGCTTTATTTCAAAAAGTGTTGCCACTGCTCGCTTTCAAATCGCAGTCTTTGTTAATAAAAGATTTGTACGTTTTGCAAAATATGAAATAAAAATAGCACTGACAAACTTTAAACATATTATGTTATTATATATGGTCATATTCTGACGTTAAAGAAAGCACGCGATTGCATGAGACGTCATTGTATGTCGAAAATGTTTCATTAATGTCAACATTTTAAATAAATAGCTGTTGTTTGCAACTTTTTTGTTTCAGGTTGGTATAATAGTTACGATATATTAATGAGACTTTAATTGGTATTGAGAAAATGGTGTTATATTACAGTAAATTTAAATTATGACGCCATACGTATTATATGACGTCGTATGTATTAACCTGAAGTGTCAAAAGCGTTTGTTTCTTGGTTCGTCAATAAAAAAAAAATTATATGGGAATTGGATGTTGCTTGGAAAGAATGAACTTATTTCTTTCATACTGAAACGTTTTCACACTTTTACATTTCAGGGGTGTACAGAACTTACAAATTTTGCTTTGGCTGCAGCTTGCTCATCTAGCGGGACTTGTCCCGTTAGTAGATAATAAAATTTGTTAGTCCATTGACGATCAAAAGGTTATAATATGTAGGTAACATATTACACAGTTCGCATATAACATACAATAACAATAAACATATATGAATATAATAATTATAAGACAAAACAAAAAAAGAAAGGAAAAAATCTGAATGCTTTCAGATTTTAAATTACGTCCAAAGGGGCGTTTTTTTTAACATTTTGTGTGTTACCTTTATTTATTAAATACCATGTTCTTCGCACTTAAATTTCAGTTCAAGAACAATATCGCAAAATAATTTTAAAATGAGCATATCTTAAGAATTTCTGATACACAGTCTCGCGCGGTGGAGATAAAAATGTTTTTTTTTTTTTTTCTGTACAACGTTGCCATTGCTCGCTTTGAAATCCTTCAGTTTGTTAATCAAAAATTCGTTAAAGTTTTACAAAATATGAAATAGATAATAAAACAAATTCCAAATTTGGGCTTCCAAATGCCTGTTTTCGAGTGGAAATGTACGTTATTCAAAATTGGATGGATAGGTACCGTTGTTTTATCACAATGCGAGAAACATATATACATTTATGCAGATTCTTCATTATTTAATTTCTTTAAATATAATACAGGGCGATAATATTTCGTGGCAACAATTCGAAAAGTGAAACAACGCTTTTAGTGCGTCAACGCAAAATGCCAAAACGAAATGAATAGTCCTTCTGGGCTAATAACTGCATTTGTACTACAATATATAATTTCGCGTCACAAACCACGATGTAACTCTGTATTACAATAACACGATATTACAACTTATCAAAATAAATATTATAATTAGTGTAACTGTATTGCAATATTAAATATGATATAACAATTATAATATAACACAATACAACACATACGTGTGCAATATATTCAAAATATACACAATGTTCAATATAATATATACAGCATGCTATGTAATATATTCTTTCGACTGACCTGGAAATCAGTATGAGCACAATTACATTTTGTGAGAGCTATTTGAAACGGCTAGAGCTTTACAACCTCCATAATTTGATTACCCACATAATTATTTCGGTGGGCGATAAAGTTCTGAAGAGGAAAGGTTATGAAAATCCTGGAAGAAACCTTTGATGGAATTCTACTTTAGATCGTGAACGAAAAGAGCGCTAAGGCGAGAAATGCAGGGACATCATGATCCAGATGAAAGACTGCAACAGTCCATTAAATTTCGCAAATGTGGAGTAGCATTGAAAAACGCTATCAAGAAAGCCAAGTTCCACTCTTGGAGTACTCAGTGCACCACACCTTATAAAAAATTTGATACTGTCTTTAAAATAGCCCATGATAAAGTGTATCAGCCATCCAGCTGTAATGCTGAACTTTTCTCTAAAGCTCATTCAAGATGAGAAATAATGGCACAAATATTCTAGGCAAGACAAAGTACTGATACTCTTAATCAGGCAATAATTAGGATAAGAGTAGATTGAATCAGAGATATTAATTTACCAGACAATAATACAAATAAATAATTGAGTTCGATCATTAATCGAACCATCCGTAATAACCTCTGGCTGAAAGTTTCCAGGAACCAACAAGGCTCGGAGCAGAGTTACCTCTTTTACTGTCTTACCTTAGTGCTGTCCACAAAACTACCAGATATTCCCCATTCCAGATACTCTTTAGTCTGACTTCCGTCTGCCTTCTGATCTGTTATTTAGTTGTCCTTCTGACGCACGTTCACTGCCTGAGAAGTGCATTCAGAATTTCCAGGGACATGAGCATCACTTCAAATTTAGCCAGTTAACTTTATAAGGTATTTCTCCCGCCTTCATCGCATGCCTTCGTGGTGTAGTGGTTTGCATGCTCGACGCGTAACCGAGAGGTCCGTGGTTCGATTCCCGGCGAAGGCGTTGCTCATTTTTCATGTCTCCTGCTTCGAAATAACCTAATGTCTCTACAACTTTATTACGGATAAGATTAAGACCAGATACGTCACGAGAAAAGCGTCACATAGATTCAATGAAGCTGACGAGGTGGGGATATATAATCAGATTCGACGGAAAAGGCTTTCTCCTAAACTATATAACCTGCACCTTACGCAGTCCTAAATAGGCGTACCAACGTCATAAGTTCGGATCCATAAATCAGCCTAAATTAGTTCATTACGACAGATCAGCCCTTTTCTATGGCCAAAGTACGTAGTTCCCATGATGTATATAATGTAAATAGTATATATAATGTACATAGTATACTAAGACAGTGGTCCAATGTGTATATAAATTTGTAAGGTTATGTACTTTTTAATGGATTTAATATTTGATTTGTTGTGTATTATTTATTGAAATTTTTATTTTAGTATTGCGGCGTTTTTTTCTTGTAAGTATGGCTTCTTTTCCAGAGATAGTATTGCTCGGGATGTGCAGTCTTTGGGAAGAGGATAATGGTTAGAATTTTGTATAATGTCACATGAAAGACCTCAAGAAAGTGAAGCTCCGCCGGAAAAATAAGGTTACAGGCGCAAGTCTATTTAACATTGATGTAAAGGGCTATCTTATCAATCGCCCACCTGGCGATGATTTGTCACCACATTTGGCAAAAAATAGCCCAAACTCGCCAAACTTCGGTACTTTTTGGTCCGCTTTTTCTATAACTTAAGTTGACCCAACCGTCTAAGTAACTAACCGTGTCCTGTCCTATGTAATTATTAATACCAACCTGTAATTTCCAGAAATCATAGGTACTGGAATCTTCACGTCGTCCGAGTGAAAAATATATCAGACGGAGGAGGGCGTTAGCTTTCAGTTTTTAGTTCAGTTTTTAGTTCGGAGTATTGAGAGATCTCCGTGCGGGCTTCGCTCTTCAGATGCGTTTTGGTTGTGTTTAACATTTTGAGCAGTTTGAAGTGCTAACTACTGATTGAGCTCTGTCATAAGGAGAAGAGCTGTACGAGTACTTCTGCGAATAGTTCCAGAACTGTAAAGTGTTTCTTTCGGAAAAATAAATTTTATCAAGCTGTAATCGGTCCTGTGTGCATTAAATCCACAACGTACACATGCGCACGTGAAGCAAATAATTTTCTGTCACACATGCTTGCAAGCACAAACTCAGATCCACTGTAACCTTGAACCCACTGTAAAGCTGACTCTCCTAAGAGGTAATTCACTGATGATTTAAAGCACCTTTTTTTGTTCTAAATATTGGAGGAACGGCCGAAGCAAATTGGATATTCCTTTTTACTAGACATTCGACTACTGGATTTATCGAGAGATTACTTTCATTCTGTAAACACTACTCGTGATTATTTTTTGAAGCACTTGCAAAGTACCACAGCAGAAGGATGATAAGTTATTTTTAACCACTGAAAAAACAAATATGATGATTCACTTCTTTCACATTGCCTTTGAATTTATCAAAAAACGATGATTTGAAAAGGTGAATAAGTTTTCCATTGAGGTCTCAGGCTACTGGTAACCATCCTGTCGACTAAAAATGTAATAATAATAATGCAATGAAAAGACGGAGCAGCGTCCATGCATAATAGCTATATAAAATAAAGAAACGTGGCAGTCGATGCGGTTTTAATTCCATTTTTATTTTCCAGTTGACGTTCGTGGCCACAATCACTTAGCACTCTATTTGTGCCTATTCAATAACATTTATATTTTTGACATTATTGCGCTAGGAGGCGAGAAGAGCTAAATTACGTTCAAGCAGCGAAGAGAGAAGCAAATGAAGTGCTTAAGTTAGCCAATATGGAAGCACACGAAGATAAAAGTTTTGGTTTGAGTTTAAAGTTTCAGTTTCCAATTATTACGCCATCAGCGCTGCGAAATGGAATGAGCTAGAAATGACGCAGTCCAGAGAATTTATTACGATTTTTAAAACAGAGGGAGAGAATTAAAGAGAATTAGGGATTAATTTAAATTATAATTTTGATTTACATATTTTTTATCTTACATATTTTACTTAGCCGAGTTCGTTGATTAAATCTGAAAGATTTTATGGAGATAAAAATTGAGCACGGAAGTTAAAATCATTTCATTTGAAGCAGTGGAAACAGGTCGCTTTTAAACTGCTGAGTTTGTTAATCAGAAGTTCATTAAATGTGCATAAAATGTAAGACAAATATGAAACAAATTCAAAATTCGTACTTCGAAGTGCACATGCTTGGGTGGAAGACTATGTGTATTCAAAATTTGATGAATCTAGATGTCGCCATTTTCTCCACAGTGCGAGGAATATACATACATAATACATTCATGCACACATACATGCATGCATATATGTATATATACAGGTTCTTCGTTCGTTAATTAAAGAAATTCAAATAAGTATTTGTGATACCTTCATAGCAATTTTTCGAAAGGAAAAGTTAAACTATATAAATTTGAATTTAAAATAATTAATAAATAATTGTAAGAAAAAACATACGAGTTGAGGATATATGAATTAAGAATTTGGAGCTACACAAATATGTATAGTTATCTAATTAAAAATAAGTCTTGTGTAATACATATATGTGTTGTGTGTGTGTGGAATGTGCTTCTGTATATATTATGTATGTATATATATATATATATACATACATAATATATACAGAAGCACATTCCACACACACACAACACATATATGTATTACACAAGACTTATTTTTAATTAGATAACTATACATATTTGTGTAGCTCCAAATTCTTAATTCATATATCCTCAACTCGTATGTTTTTTCTTACAATTATTTATTAATTATTTTAAATTCAAATTTATATAGTTTAACTTTTCCTTTCGAAAAATTGCTATGAAGGTATCACAAATACTTATTTGAATTTCTTTAATTAACGAACGAAGAACCTGTATATATACATATATGCATGCATGTATGTGTGCATGAATGTATTATGTATGTATATTCCTCGCACTGTGGAGAAAATGGCGACATCTAGATTCATCAAATTTTGAATACACATAGTCTTCCACCCAAGCATGTGCACTTCGAAGTACGAATTTTGAATTTGTTTCATATTTGTCTTACATTTTATGCACATTTAATGAACTTCTGATTAACAAACTCAGCAGTTTAAAAGCGACCTGTTTCCACTGCTTCAAATGAAATGATTTTAACTTCCGTGCTCAATTTTTATCTCCATAAAATCTTTCAGATTTAATCAACGAACTCGGCTAAGTAAAATATGTAAGATAAAAAATATGTAAATCAAAATTATAATTTAAATTAATCCCTAATTCTCTTTAATTCTCTCCCTCTGTTTTAAAAATCGTAATAAATTCTCTGGACTGCGTCATTTCTAGCTCATTCCATTTCGCAGCGCTGATGGCGTAATAATTGGAAACTGAAACTTTAAACTCAAACCAAAACTTTTATCTTCGTGTGCTTCCATATTGGCTAACTTAAGCACTTCATTTGCTTCTCTCTTCGCTGCTTGAACGTAATTTAGCTCTTCTCGCCTCCTAGCGCAATAATGTCAAAAATATAAATGTTATTGAATAGGCACAAATAGAGTGCTAAGTGATTGTGGCCACGAACGTCAACTGGAAAATAAAAATGGAATTAAAACCGCATCGACTGCCACGTTTCTTTATTTTATATAGCTATTATGCATGGACGCTGCTCCGTCTTTTCATTGCATTATTATTATTACATTTTTAGTCGACAGGATGGTTACCAGTAGCCTGAGACCTCAATGGAAAACTTATTCACCTTTTCAAATCATCGTTTTTTGATAAATTCAAAGGCAATGTGAAAGAAGTGAATCATCATATTTGTTTTTTCAGTGGTTAAAAATAACTTATCATCCTTCTGCTGTGGTACTTTGCAAGTGCTTCAAAAAATAATCACGAGTAGTGTTTACAGAATGAAAGTAATCTCTCGATAAATCCAGTAGTCGAATGTCTAGTAAAAAGGAATATCCAATTTGCTTCGGCCGTTCCTCCAATATTTAGAACAAAAAAAGGTGCTTTAAATCATCAGTGAATTACCTCTTAGGAGAGTCAGCTTTACAGTGGGTTCAAGGTTACAGTGGATCTGAGTTTGTGCTTGCAAGCATGTGTGACAGAAAATTATTTGCGCTTTCGCTTTTTCTAATACCACTTCGTCAATCGACAGCTGAAAAATTGTTATCTTTGTGTGAATTTAACTCAGGAACGAGACAAAATTATTCAATAAGCCGCGGACTCTATACTTTTCATTTTAATTTTGCTTAAAATTTCATCAATTTGATTATGCTGTTTTGTAAAACTGTGAAATCCTTGTTCAGTAATTTTTCTAATTTTTCATTGAATATGTGTCAGCAAATTAAGTAACGAATTTTAAGCTATTTAAACTATTTATAGTGAAGGATATTAAGGTAAATAATTATATTTTTGAATTTATGTTGAAAATTTTCAATTGTTGATAAGAATATTAAGTGAATGAAATAATTATGAAACATTAGTATAAAATATGATAAACAAATAATGCTTTTGAGTAGTATTATAGGAATCATGAGTAGTATGGAATTATGTTAACTAATTTTAAAATCTAAGGGTGATAAATATGTTCTGATAAACTTTGAAGGCTCCCACTTTTATGTTTTTCGTATATAATATTTATTTTCTTTTTATAATAGAGTGTGTTTAATTTTTTTATAAATGGAATGTTTTAGTGCAGTTCAAAAAGGCCAGTTGCCTTTAAACAAGCAACTTTATAAGCAACTGCCAAAGCAACCCTTAACCACTCATAATATTTATTAGATGAGTCAGTTTAAGTGGATTTGCCCGTAAGATGGATATGTTCGTATTAAGAGAAAGCTGTGGGGTCTTCCAGTTTGTACAAAATTAGTAAATTAGAAATTTTGATAATAATAGTATATTATTTCAAATGATGTTTCAAAAAAAATTAATAAGTTTATGAAATTTTGAAATTTTTTGAGATTTTGTAATGTTAGGGAATGTGTTTGAAATTTTTATATTTAAAAAGTTTTAAAAGCCTTCCCTAAGTAGATATAATTATGAAATTTATTTTCTTATTTTATGCTCAAAAATTATATAATCTATACTATTATTGTAGGGCAGTGTAAAATTTAATATATCTTTAATTTTTGTATATTTTTCATTTTATATAACTAGCTTGAAGATTTTTATGGCCATAAATTATAAGTGTAAACTTTGATAATTATACAATACTAGAGGTCAGTTACCTTTATTAAGGAACGGAGACTTCTATGTGTAATTGTATTTAAGCATCCCACAGCCATCAGCAAGTTGTCACGCTGATTTGCATCGTAGAGGATTTGCCCATTTTTATCAAAGTTTATTTTGTTATTGTACTGAATTTTGTTACGTACTATGTATTAAGTTCTCAAATCCATTCTACATTGCTTTACAATTAAGAATATATGGATTATTTTATAAATAATTGATTCAAACTTCATGAATCTGTAAAAGAAAATTGTGGTTTTTATATTGGGAATACCAATTATTATGAAAGACTTTCAAGCTAAGAACTGCAAAATATTATGTTTGACATTCAAGCAAGAATTTTACAGAACTGTGAACTTTCCAGTATTTCTTGAAAAAATTAGGTGAAAAATTCAATGACTTTACAGAAAAATGAACTTGCAGACTTTCAATTTTCATTTATCGCGAAAAAAGATATTTACAAGATCTGTTATGTTAAAAAATTATTTAGGTCAAAAATCTATAATTTTTGTTTTTCCCTATTGCGTTTTCCTTCCTTTTGCTACTGCTGTAATGCTTTTTTCTATAAAGGCTTTTCTGTCGCCGCGCCCTTTTCTGTTTGAAGGGGGATATGTACAAAATTATAATTTAAATTAATCCCTAATTCTCTTTAATTCTCTTCCTCTGTTTTAAAAATCGTAATAAATTCTCTGGACTACGTCATTTCTAGATCATTCCATTTTGCATGGCCTACGCAGCGATGATGACGTAATAATTGAAAACTGAAACTTTAAACTCAAACCAAAACTTTTATCTTCATGTACTTCCATATTGGCTAACTTAAGCACTTCATTTGCTTCTCTCTTCGCTGTTCGAACGTAATTTCGCTCTTCTCGCCTCCTAGCGCAATAATATCAAAAATGTAAATGTTATTGAATAGGCACAAATAGAGTGCTAAGTGATTGTGGTCACGAACGTCAACTGCAAAATAAAAATGGAATTAAAACCGCATCGACTGCCATGTTTCTTTATTTTATATAGCTATTATGCATGGACGTTGCTCCGTCTTTTCATTGCATTATTATTATTACATATATGTATATGTATACACATAATATATACACAAGCACACTCCACACACACACACACACGCACATAACACATATATGTATTACGCAAGACTTATTTTTAATTAGATAATTATACATATCTGTGTAGCTCCAAATTCTTAATTCATATATTCTCAACTCGTATGTTTTTTCTTACAATTATTTATTAATTATTTTAAATTCAAATTTATATAGTTTAACTTTTCCTTTCGAAAAATTGCTATGAAGGTATCACAAATATTTATTTGAATTTCTTTAATTAACGAACGAAGAACCTGTATATATACATGCATGTATGTGTGCATGAATGTATTATGTATGTATATTCCTCGAACTGTATAGAAAATGGAGACATCTAGATTCATCAAATTTTGAATACACATAGTGTTCCACCCGAGCATGTGCACTTGGAAGTACGAATTGTGAATTTGTTTCATATTTGTCTTACATTTTATGCACATTTAATGAACTTCTGATTAACAAACTCAGCAGTTTAAAAGCGACCTGTTTCCACTGCTTCATATGAAATGATTTTAACTTCCGTGCTCCATTTTTATGTCCATAAAATCTTTCAGATTTAATCAACGAACTCGGCTAAGCAATGTTTTACTACTGCTCGAAATAAAGATGTTTTTATCCTTCTGACGTCAGTGTGTTGCTATTCAGCGAAGCGTAAGACTTTAAAGTTTAAATTCAATCTGTGCGTTACTGATAATTAAATTTAAAGAATTAAAAGCAATCCATGAAGTTCTTAAAAATATGCATATATATATATTTTTTTACTTTTCAGTTTTCATTAATTTAAATAGCATATAATTCGTAATAGAGGTTGTTCGAAAAAGAATATACCTTTTTGAAACGAAAAGATATTTTCGTCCCCCCCCCCCGAAGTGATATTAGAAAACTTTATATTCCAAAACTAAGATACTATATCAAAGATTTTTACCTTCATTACAAAGATTCAGTATGGGCTATTTTCGTGACACGACAGCCATCTAGTCGATAGTCCATTTCCTCCTATACTCGAATCAACATGTCTCTTGTAAAGGCAGCAAAGGGTTCTGTATCGCTCTCGCAACTCCATCAGGAACGACGCAATGATGGACAAAGACTGTATTGGACAAAATGCCATAAAAGGAAGTCGCATGGTTTCATGTCTAAAGAAAAGCCAATCCGTATAAAATGTAAATATGTTGTCAAATAAAAGTTTTTGAGTAAAACTGCAGTATCCAAATTAGTGGTGCTGCAATCAGAATGCTTCATACTGCGAGGAGCAAAAAATTGCATGTCTGAGAGAAAGCCTGTAAATGTCGTTGTGATAAGAAATATAAGATAAGAAATAAGAAAAATAAGAAATCACGGATAGCCAATTCGTAACAATGACCTCCAGGCATAAGTTGCCCGAAGAGCTGCTATGGAATGCTATTGGGATAGTAGAGGTAGGACAAAGTAACTGGACGGCTAAATGTGACTCTTTTTGGGGTTCATAGATTTCGGCAACAATTTCTAACGACAGATTCGGCATCCAAGAGGTTCAGCCAAGGACGGCCAACCGCAACAGCGAGTACCGATGGTCGATATTTGTTGTTATGCACACGAAGGAAAAGCACCGAATCTCTGACTCAGATCCTCACTAGCAGCAAACACAAGGTTGGTGTTAACGTTAACTGCGCGTAGAAGGCTTTTTAGAGTCATTGGGTAATTTTGAAGCAGGAGACGTGAAAAATTTGCAGGACTTCTCGAATACGCGTGCACTGTGCTACCGTTACACCATGAATCCATGTTGGAAGGAGGAAAAAAGTACCTTATATACACCCTTTTCTAAAGGGCGACTGGAGATTAGGGGAACCAGTCACCAAACCCTGGCGGTAACAAATCATCGGTCATCACCTTTCAGTTAGGGCGCCGCTGTACACTGTATAGTCATTAGGTTATTTTGAAGCAGGAGACGTTAAAAATGTGAAATGTCCTCTCGAGGACTAGATCCTGGACCTCTCGTTAATGCGCCGACTGTGCTACCGTTACAGCACGAAGGCATGCCGGAAGAAGGGAGAAAATACCTTATAGCTTCACTAAGGAGGTATGTATTCAAGGAGGCCAGCTATTTGCGTGCCATTCACGTCACATCACAGAAGGGGACGTTTGAGGTGGGCACTTCGACATAGCCACTGGATGGTTGATCAGTGCAGGGTTCTACTTATGGTCGAGTCCAAGTTTAGCCTCCAAAGCGATAGTAAGGATTATTTGACTTGGAAAGAACATGGAACCCGTTATCCATCAAACATTCGAGAAAGAGATGCATACGGAGGAGGCAGTGCTTGTGTTTGGGATGGTATCTTTTTGGGTGGATGTACAGATGTACATGTCTTTCCACGTGGAACCCTGAATGCTCAGAGCTACAGAGATGATATGTTTAATGCTTATGCGCGCCCTTATGCCAGCAATAGGTGATGATTTCCTGCTACAGGACAACAACGTTAGACCGCAAAGGGCTCACATCGTGGATGATTATCTTCAGCAACAAATAATTCAGCACATGGAGTGACCAAGTCAATTATCGGATCTGAATCCTATCGAATATGTTTCGGATGCTAAGGAAATACGTGTAACTGCTCTCAATCCTCCTCTTCAGACCCTTGCCACGCTTGCAAGTGCTTTGCGAAAACAATAGCTCTCACTTCCTACGAAACTGTTAGGCCGCATAATTGACACCATCAACGATTGCTGTATGTGTTGTACTGCTTCTAGGGAAGACTAAACTCTACATTGAAATTTTCTTATACCAAATTGACACAGCCGATTTGCTCGTTTTACACATATGATAATTTCTATAACACCATAATTGTCTGTAATTTCTTTTCGTGCATTTTTATACCTTACTATGCGTTGTATACTATGGTTCCATTTCATTAAATTCTACGTGTAACATTTTGAGTAATCGTTATTTTTGTGATTTTCCTTCATTAATGATAACCAGTGCGTTTCTATGAAAGCTCTTTGAAATACACATAGTAAAATCTTTATATAGGTATATATACTATATAATGATTTTGACAAGTGTATTCTAAAGATCGTTATATAAGATGCTTTAAGTGTAGATATATACACCTATATGTGTATATATATACAGGGTGCCCACTAAAGTCCTGTGCCACCAGTTTAACTGCCGAACGGCTGCAGCTACATTCATATAACTGGTGTCTAGGTATAGTAAAGCCACTATGCGCTACATGATGATGTAGCTTACAGCGCCACATGGTGAAAAACGGCGAAGTTAGCGTCCCTATCTCGAAAATGATACAAGATAGGAAAACAAAGGAAATTACAAAGTTGTAGAGTATCGTCGATTTAGTACGAATAAACACCTTGTGGATATAAATGGTAAAAATAGAACGCTGAAAACGCACATTTGTTTCTTCGCGGTTTCCGAAACTATGACGTCACGAAACTTCAACGAAAGGAGAAAAGATTATTTTCCGGATGAAAAATATGCCCGTATCGCAGCATAGTCATGTCGTTTGTAATTCACAGTCGACAGTACTGTGGTTCAAAACCCGCGAGGTGCATCCTTTTACTGATTGGCTTTACAAACAGAGAAGACAACATACAGATTGTACACAATCGTGTCGCAAAACGCATTAACTTGGGCTTGGTGTGCGAATTTGTGCATTACGCAAATAGTGTATGAAACGTCACACCTTTTCACCTCAGACAACCATAAAACAGATATCTCCCCGTGACTGTATGTTGAAGTTCATGGTCATGGAGCAATTTTCCAAAAATGATTATTGTGAGATGTTTATACTAACGGTGAATGAGAGCGCAAGGCACGATAGACAGCGCGGTTGCATCCGCAACGTTTTTCTGCAGGCCCGCATCCTTCATACAAAACCATCCTACAGGTTGTAAAATGTTTAAGGGAGATAGGCTGCGTGACTAGCCGACTTCGATCCAGCAGACTAGCTAAGGTTGGATGGCCTCACACATTTAAACAGCAGCACAAGAGCGATAAGTGAAAATTGTGGCCTCTCAAAAAGTCGCTTTTGGAAAATCCTGAATGAATTAGATGCCCATCCATACCGACCAACACCTAATTATGCATTACTGGACGGGGACGCCGAGAGACGTTTCGCATGGTGCAACTTCGTCATGAACCAGGTAGAGGTCCAGCCAACATTCTTGTCAGGTATAGTGTGGACGGATGAGGCAGGCTTTTCGCGGAATGAAATGTACAATAGGCAGAACACCCATTACTGGGCACTGGAATATCCATCGTGTTCTGCTGATGTTTGACATCAAATACGGTTTTCGATTAATGTTTGGTGTGGAATTTATAATAAACGGCTAATCAGCTCAACATTTTACCAGGGTACGTTAACGGCCGCATAATATTTAGAACTTCTGCAAGACATAATACCCGATTTTTTTGAGAATCTGCCGTTGCTTCAACTCCTGAATGGATGGTTCAAACATGAAGTTGCAAGTAAAGCATTACCTGATAGAGGAATTCGAAGAGTGAATAATCGAGTACTGTGGTTTCGAAGAGTGGCCTCCACATTCCCCTGACCTGACTCCAATGGACTTTTTCCTGTGCAGATGCCTCAAACAGCGGGTGTATGCGTCTCCTCCACGAACACTGCATGACCTTAAAAGACGTATTACAGATGCTTGTGCAAACGTGTTACCGTTATGCTACAACGTGCAACATGAAGTTATAAAAAGAGTCTAGATGTGCATTTCATCCGATGAAAAGAAGTTTAAAACATCGAAAATAAAGGTAGCTTGTGATAATTAATTGTTTTTTTTTCGTTTTGAGATCGTTTTGTTCCGTCACAGTTTCGGAAATCGCGAAAAAACAAATTCCCGTTTGAAACGTTCTGTTCTTAATATTCATGTCCACGAGGTGTCTTTTCATACTAAATCGGACGATGCTCTACAACTTTCTAACAAACTTTTCTTCCTATGTCGTATTATTTTCGAGATAGGGACGCTAAGTTCCCTGTTTTTCACCAGGTAGCGCTGAAAGCTATTTCATTTAGTAGCGCATAGCCACTTTACTATATCTGGGGATTACGTTTATGATTATAGCCGGACCGTTCGGCAGTTAAACGGTGGTACCGGACTTTAGTGGGCACCTTGTATATATATATATGCCTATATGTATATATGTGTATGTGTTATAACTATTTTAGGCAGCTAGATGCGCAAACGTAACAAAAAAAAACAAAAAAACAATAGATTTCATTTACAAGTAAAGAAGCTCAAATATACCAACTTTCCTATATTTTATTAAATCTTGTAAAGGAAAACATATATAACAAGTATATTTCATTACTTAAAATTGTTATGTATCCAACATATCTGGTTACGCCTCAATACTGATTCAGTAACTATATTTTTTTTTACGGATTTACAGTGATAAGCGCTTGAGTACGTGTATTCAAAGTTTATCGAATAAATATCGTTCATTCTGCGTAACCTGGAAGCATTTCATAGTAAATGCTTCTAAGCATAACGTATTGTACCAAGTTCCTTAAAATTACCTATTGTAACACCACAATCTACAAATAATAGAAATTTTTGAAAATAATTAAAGGTCCTTCACCAAAAATGCAAACTGGCGTAAAAAATAACATAAACTTGAAGAAACCTTCCCTTTTTAAAGGAAAATTTAAGTAAGGAGTCGTAAGTATTGTAAAAGCTGTTATAAATTGCTTTTGGATGAGTATTTATATATGAAAATAAAGAAAATTTCCGCGCTTCCTTTAGTGCTAATATAGGAAAGCAGGTAAGCGACTTAGTTTAATATGGATGCATAAAGTATTTTAATTTTCAGTTTGCCCATTTGAAACCATAAAGAAGGTAGAATACTTTATAATATATACCTGAGAATAATATTGTGAATTAACATATATATGCGTGTACTTTTTAAAAAATATCCACGTCTGCATAACGCCAAAACAAAAATTACTTTTGCCGCTCCCCTTATTCCCATTAGTATTCTTTCTTTAGATGTTATTTAAAATCAAAACACAATGTAATCAAAAGTAAGAATGATATTACATAAGCAAGACATTTAAGAAAGGTAAGTATGGATTTTAATTCCACTAAGTTGATCCCAGATGCATACTCGTCATTACAGAATATCTTAAATAGGCGCAGAATTTCATGATACCTCGACGTGGATGTAAGGAAGGTTTTATAGCAAAAAATTGATTTCATGACCCCAAATGCAAAACAATTGAGAGGATTAAGTCAGGGGATGACGGAGATCATCTGATTTGCTCTCTTCTACTAGTCTAGCACTGGTGAAGATACTGATCCGCAATCTGTCACACTTCTAGGTGGTGATGCAAAATGATAAGATGATGAAACGGGCTTTTAATATTCAGAACTTTGCGGCAATTCACTATTTGTGATAACTGAAATGCACTTCTCTCTGAAAGTTAAGGAACAGGTTAGTTAAGTTACTCTGACAGTTAAGCTTTCGTTTTCAAAGCTCACCATTACAAAACTGTCAATAACATTTAAATTCACAGTTCATATGCATGATAGTAACAAAGTTTAAGAAAATATATGCAAAAATAATAGCTACCATGTAGGGTTTTATATTTAATTTTAGTAACCAGTTAAGTTTAATTTTATGCTTAATTTCCTATAAGCCTTCATTTCCCCTAATTGCCAATGCCATAATATTTAAATTTGGTAGCGAGCGGGAAGTAATGCAAATTCTACCTTGAGGAAAAAAGGTTTAAATATCGAGTTCTAGAAGGGAAAGTTAGAGAGTTTGAGCAAGCGCTGTACTTTTGTAGTGTGAGCTTCTGTTTTGCATTTATTGCTGGCTAACGTGGCGTAATAGCTATTGCTTTGCTGCCACTAGATATTCCACGCGGTTTTAGGAAACAGGATTATCTGAGCCCTGTAGAGTAATTCTACTGCTTGCTAATATCTTCGAATTTTTAGTTCTTGTAATTTGAGTTACCGCCCGAGGGAGGCGTAGTGTGTTAGCGTCGAGGCATTGTAAATTTTAAAGAGTTAATAAAGGGTTCTTTTTACTCTTCTCCTGTGTGATAGCTACGCGTATTTCAGCTGTCACATCAGAAGATAGAAAGTTATTCTTAAACCATTTTTATTTTATACAAATGCATATTTATATGCTAGACGTGTCAATGTCTTTCGTAGTATGATCCACCGACAATGGAATCAGTTTGAATACGAGGATTCTGTGTCTAGAAGACATGTTCTAGGCAGACCAAGAGTTACAAACACCTGTGGAAGACCGCTACCTAGCTCTTTAGACCCGAAGGAGGAGGAACATTTCTGTGCCTTAGATCAGGGCAGACAATTTAGGGGAATTTATCAATCACTAGGAGAAAATCCTCTGTTAAATCCGAAATTCAAGAGCAAACACTTGTGTTTTAACATTTAAATATTTAAATATTTGATTTCTAAACTTGAATGCCATTTTCAAAATAATTATGAAAATGCTGAAAAAATTTCTGTTGTCTTTAAATTTCACTAAAATTGTAGAAGTACGTTATGGTTTTAAAGTCAAGTCTTATGCAAACGATAAATTATAATTTAAAAATTTCGTCACTGTATGGATGGCAACAAGCCTTTTTTTTGCCTTTAATAAGGCGATCTTTTGTCGAGGGCAGTGTTACCGTTGAATGGGAAACGAAAGAAATTCCTTCCAGGAACTACATAGACATGGATAAAACTGCAAATGCTTTTTCTTTTAATATTATTTTGTTTCTTAAGGAATCAATCAGAATGCTTTAAATAGCAAATAATGACATTTGATGGCCCTTGTTATTGTATTCGGCATAGAAACCCAGCATCCTTTTCTTCTTATGAACGTATAATTTTTTGGACTGCAAAATAGCGTTGAATAAAGGTTTTCATATTGTATTAAATTTCGGTAGCCTTTATTAACATACATATTAAATTTAAGACGAAAGATTTAGAAAACTTTGAGTGGCCTTTTTATTTTCTCCGTTCAATCCAACTTTTAAAACTTAAACTCGAATGAATAAATAGCCCTTTGTTTTTTTTTTTTTTTCAAAGGGTGTAGTTCTTTTTTTCAAAATTCCTTTCAATTCTCAATATACATCTACATTTTACTTTTTTAAAATATTCGAAATTCAGCATCATTCTGCGTATTTCGGTCTTTTGCGAAATGAGTTTTTCTGAATTTAATGGTAAAAGAAATATACAAGTTTTTCTTTTAAAATTTAATCAGATTTCGATAAAAAGCAATAAAATGTTATTACAAGACATTTCTTTTCACGTTTCGATAGTTTTAGCTTGATTGTATTTGATTAAAATTACAAGGTATTTTCTCCCCGTTAGGAGGTATTATCTCCCTCCTTTCTGCATGCTGCCGTGGTGTAAACGGAAGCACGCTCGACGCATGTTCGGGAGGTCCGAAGTTCAAATATTGGCGACAGTATTACGAATTTCTTCAGTTCCCTGACATCGAAAAAATTACAATCACGCTATAGATTTTAAAATGAAAAGGTCTTGCGTGTATTAAATTCGAGTGAAAGTAATTAGTCTGAAAATGTTACAGGTTCAATTTCTGGGACAAAAAAAAATTGACAACTCAGTTTCTTTGAAAGAAAAAAAAAAGACATTACTTTTTAAAAGAAAAATACAACCTCCGAAAATCTTGAAATTAAAACCACCTTAATTTTGGAGCAAAAGAAGTAAAATTTAATATTACGCGAAAGTCACCTTCGATTTGGCTGCATGTTTAGGCTAACCTGTTATTAAATACATATCGTAATCAAATTTTTTTACACTTAATTTACTGTAATTTACCGAAATGAATCATCAGTATACATCAATATAACATCAACATATAACAATATACTTCATAATCCTGCATGATTAAAAAAGTAAATAAACATATTATATTTTTTATTTGAAATACTTTCAGCAATACATTTTTATCTTGCATCAGTGGTATCATAAAGAATATTTCCTTAACTTAAGAATCATTAATATTATTACAGATGCCACCAGGCTTTCACTGCAATTGATGAAAAGATGCTAGCATACAGAAATCTTCAATTGAATGTTTTAACAAAACGCGAATAGTACCAAATGAAGAAAATATTCTTAATTATTTATGAAAATTAATGAGATTGAGGCACAAAGCGTTCTCTTAATCGCATCTTTCCAAGTCAGACGACAATCTATTTTCCGTGTAATATTTCAAATAAAAATGCATATCCTTTTTCAGGGCTATCAGACAGATTTTCAAAACTTCCGATTTGCAAAGTTCTGATAGCCCTGTTGAGACTCCAGTAACTATTGCATATATCTTAAAACACCGATAGATAAAAACAGTAGTAATTATTCTACTGTTGATTAGCATCTCAAGAATGAAAATTTTAAAAATTAACCGCATTCATCATAACAAAAACACACATCTACCAACACAAATCTAAAGCAAAGTTCATCGTCTTATTAAAGAGGAAGAAATAGACCAGAAAGCAGTCACAATAACAAGTAGTCGTTATAACGTGAACTCAGAGCAAGCCAAATGAAAAAATAAAATAATAGAGTAAAATCGGTTAATGTTGAACTAAGAGGAAATGAATAAAAATTTAAGACTACGTGTTTTTGTATTGTATGTAAGGAAATAAAGGATATTTGGGGTGATATAGGACGTAATGTCACATTTAGATCCAAACATGTGCTACCGCGAGTTCAAGAATCAATAAATTGTAAATGGGTGGTCTATCTTGGAAACTAGTTTTTTTGGCAAAATTTTAATGCACTGAATTTTCACTATTCTAAACTATGTTTCTTCAAAAAAAATTACATTATTTTAAAGATGCAAACGGTAACATATTCTCACTACTTCCTTTTTGTAAGAAAATTCCTGAGATATAAAAAAATAATCAGGTGTTCCAAATTTTATAATAGTTCCTTAAGAGTTTTTTTTAAAAGTGATGTCTGAAAGAAGATAATAATTCAAACATTTAAGACACGAAAATAATTCTCATTTGCTTTCATTAGTTACTTTAAGGAACATATTGATAGATTTTCGAAAGAATATAGAATAGTTAAGTATTGTTTTCAACATTTCTGAAGCAGTTTAAAAAATTTCTGCTCTTAAATTATATTTTAACGAGAACTTAATTGCTTGATGAGCAAAACCTTTAAGAATTAGAATCTAACTGAGTGCAATACAGATACTCTTTCACCGATAGGAAATACTTTCTGAGTCGATTAGCGTTTTGTGAAAGAATGATACTGAAAGAACAAAGTTCAGTGAACAAAAACTAGCACTTTTGAAGATGCTGAAACACTATCGCTTTCCAGCCATCTATTACAATGTAAGCGAAATTCTTAAAATTAAAATCCCATTTTTAAGATTTAAAATTATTAGCGCAAAAATAACCTAGGATTTTGAGCATATGGTTATTGATTTCTTTCTTTCATTTACTTCTTGCCTTGAATAGTTAGTTTTCAATTAAAAGTTTTGAAAGAGTTTGGCTTAAATGTATAAATTGAAAATCTTAAAAAATTGTAAATGCAGTAAAATATATTAACCACTTTAGTTTAATTAACAGCTAATCGTGACGTTATTAAGAAAGAGGTATAACTGTACTTGATAGTCCTCTTTTATAATTCTTTCAAGCAGGCATTTTTAACCATTTTCAGAACTTTTTAGTCGTGGGACGTCATAAAAATCATTCAACCTGTCCTCGGTAGTGCAGACTATTTTCTTCTTTATGACTGAATAAGATTCTCCATTAAATTCGAATCTTGTGAATTCCTTAGTCAAATATTCTGTACCAGTGACAGGGAACTTTTGATACGCGTGTCAACGATGATGTTTCATGACATTCGATAAAGGTGAAGACATCAACGATGGCACGCTAACGTTCTGCATACCATAGAATCTAGACAGGATCTGTTCTTCCTATTTAAACTCGGTTCAGCTTTTTCATTCGTGTGAGCGAGAATGGAGTTTAATTATTTTATTTTATTAACATTTTAAAGCATTTTAAAATTTTTAATGCCTTCAAAATCATAATCAATGTTTTAATTCCTAACATTTTTCCTCGAATACACTTATTCTCGAAGTTAAACTTGAAAACTCACTTTAAAATAATAATAATAATGATAATAATTTTGATTTCCCATTTATCCATTAATATGCAAGAATAAAACGTCAGTAATTGGCAGTAATAAAATCAAATTTAATGTGATCACCATTTTTTTAATTCATTTCAAAATTGTATTAAAAGTAAGATAGTTTTAATGCATTATTTTATGTTCAAATATCCACGTGAATATCGTTTTCTGGTCGCAAATCATACAATTTGTTTGCTTCAGCGCGATTCTGATTTCGTCATTTGTGAAATTAATGTGCTATATAAAACTGTTGAATAGCGGAAGTTTTTTAATAACAAATCTACTTTTATTATTTTCAAGAGCTTGTGTGCATTTTATTGATATTTCATTTTTATTAACTATAACTTAGCTAACCTTTCAATATGGAATGCATATAATACGACGAATAAATAATTGTTTCCGTTTATTTGAGAGGTAGAATTACACATTAGAAAAACCAAGTGTGGTCTTTTACAAATTTTACATACACTTGAATTAAAATGCTTGCAGTGCGTTCTTTGCTATCATTTTTTAATGTCACTGAATGGCAAATCCCATTGTTGACTGTGAGATCGCGTTCGAAAATTCTCTTACGATACTTAAAATCTCTTTTACTTTTTTTGACCCAGTAGAAACACTTCCGTTCAAAACAGATGTGTACTTAATTACTTTTTGTTGTACAATACACTAATATTAAATATTTCGCTGCATGATAATACCTATGCAGTCCCAAAGCATCTAGACAAACAGATAATTGTTTTAATCACTTATGTTTGATTTTATTGCAAAAATTGTCTAAAACCGTCATAAGCATGCTTGTAATAAAATGGATTTAATCTACGTATACAGGGTGAGTCAGAAATATGGCTGTATGTTTGATTCCTTCTAGTGATGGCACTATTATATGGTTAATGCGATAGTGCTACTGGAAAGACAGGTCTTCAAGTTGAAAAGAAAAACACTCACGAGACTCACTTTAGTTCCTTTTTCATGAGCTATTAGCAACGCTTCCACATATCGATATTGCTACATGGATGCTACTATACATTCTTCCAGGGTCTTTTTCTTTCCTTCATCCACCGTTTTCTCCACTGCTTTGTTAAAATCAAATCTAGCCGATTTTACAACACCAATATAATTTCGACAGGATATAGCCCGCTCTGCAACTGTAACTATTCTGCGTCTTCAGGGCCATCTTGTTCCATGAGATGAGCTCAGATACGTGGTCCTTATTTTAAATAAAAAAAAATAAATAAAGTTTCAAGTTTAATATACCATTCACCATTTTTTGCTGTAATACACCCTAACTCTCCAACATGTAGCTATATTTATGACCCATACTACATATTGATTTACCAAGCGTTTAGCTTTGACCGGGACTAACCCGTTTGATTATGTGGTCCTGCATCCCGACCAATTGGTCATTTTGTCCTGGTTACTTGGTAAAAATTTCAAAGGTGTCGAATATACACTATTAATATCAATACAATCCTACTAAAGTTTACAATATTTTATGACAGATGTCATTCTTACATTGAACTACAGGAAAACAATTTTGGTGAAGAGCAAATTTTTATTTGGACAAATAATACTGAATTAACGATGGTCTCAAATTGAAGCTTCAGGCGAAAAAAATGAAAGAAACTGTTGCAAATAATACGCAAATAGCTTGAATCAACTTTTTGATGAAGAAGTGATTGCAAAAGCTTTTTGGTGGCCTAATTATGAAATTTGGAAAACTTATAAAGTCCTGAAGAAAAATGGGTAAAACTTTCCCGTCATTTAAAAAAAAAAAAAGTTTCATTGCCTAATTTTGTTCAAATAACAGAATATACTTTCAGCATGCTAAGCACATCGGCATCAACAAGCAGGGTATTCTCAATAACGAATATCATATGATCTGAAGAATGAAGTAGAATGTCTGAAAACACGTAAAACCCGCTTAATTTAACAGTGCACTAAATAACAGCGATTATTTCGATGTCACTAAAAATAAAAAAGATTTTCAGAGAAATACCCTCTAGTGATAAATGCTGATAACTCGCGGCAGTCCGCGGAGCGGTTGTTGATTGATGACGCTGAGTTTCTCAGTGCTTTCGTTGTTTTAGCCGCGGCTATCTTGTGGCGACGCATACGGATTTGAAATGGAAGTGCGATGCAGGAGTTCCGAGCTCAATTGAGACCAAAATCTCAGTCTGTGCCATCGGAGTTAAATATTTATCATCATCAGAGAAGAGCTTCACGCTGAAGATTTCAGGAACTCCCATTTTTTTTCAAATTTCCGGGCGTTGAGTGGCTTACGCGGCCCACCGCAAACTTCTTAATAATGAAAGTATATTCAGTTGAGTTATTAAAAATTTCTTTTAACTCATTGTTGTTTTCCGTTAACAACATTTTTTATTTAGCCTTTTTAATCTTTGGACTTCTGCTAGTAAATTTTATTTTTTGTTGTGAGTATTTTCTAAAAATTTTCCCGATTTGAGCAAAACATATTGTGGTAAGCCTATGTAATATAAGGTATTTCTCTCACCTTCTTTACATGTCTTCGTGGTGTAGTGATTGGAACGCTGGGCGGGTATTCCAGAGGTCCGTGGTTTGAATCCCGGCGACAGCATTGCTCATTTTACATCTCTCCTGCTTCGAAATTAACGTAATGTTTCTACAGTATAAGGAAGCAAATATTATAACTTTGTTTCAAATTTTATTAACTAAGCAAAAGGAAGATTTAGCATATCTAATATTATAAATTATTATAGCATTTAATTTGAAATAACTGCTATATTTACTTGCTGTAATGTGATAAACTTAAATTTTCATCCCTGCTAATTAATAGATACTAATGTGCATTCATAATTTAATATATTATTTTTACTGCTTACTTCACCAAATTTATTCCCACTTTTTAAAATTGAAATTTTAAACTTGCAGATTTTTACAATTTCATCTCATTTTCATCATAATTATCTATCTATTTAGATGCCCCACTTCCAAGTCACTGCTTCTCCCTTCAGCAAATAACCTATTGCAGAAGTTTTTCCTTGGGAAAATTATGACATTTCTTATCAACAAGATTCACTGCACATGAGTCATACTAAAAAGAATGTTAAAATTTCCCATTCTTCTTAAAATAAATTCCGTATCAAAAGAGAATAGGCGAATAAACTTTCCGGTGGCTAATCATTATCCCCTTAATGATGTTTTTGATTTTAGCTCTGCTTAAATTACCTAAGAGACTTTTTCAGATTTGTTCCTTGAAGACCTTCCAAATTCCTTAAAGATTACTAATTATAATTACTGGTAATAGTTATCTAAATTGGTCTAGTTATAATAGTTATCTAATCCAGGTTTTTCGAAAATTTTTTTTCTTTTTATTCAAGTCTTATCTCACAATTTGGATTACCTGAATTTCCATCCCCGCCGCCAAAATATGGCATTATTCACATTTTAACATTATTGTGATTATCATTACTATTATTTGGAGCATCCACTTATTTAAATGATAACTTTCAGCCCATATCGTAGAATAATTTTGCTGCTCAAAAAGGGCAAACGCGTGTTTGTCGTTCTTACAAAGCTCGAAGATTACACCGAATTCAGTGTTAATCCCAGGTTATTTTTTCCCTAATATTAAATTCGACTTTGTCGTGATTCCCTTCCAGGTATTTCCATTACTATTTACGTTAACTAAAAAATAGCACAAGTATTCTTGATGAAAAATATTGTAAATGAAGCGTAATTTTATTTCGAAGTTTTAAGTATTTTCTTTTACGTAAGTATGTGGAATCACTTCTCAAATGATGGAACCAAAACTAAATTAAGATTAAAATGGACAGGAGGCAGCTTTGTTGCGGAACAAAGCTGCCTGTCCCCAGTTAAACGTATTTTTCATTGATTCAATTACTAAAGCATGATCAAGTAAAAAATGAATCAGCCATGCTGATGCTAAGCTGAGGCTATAAACCTTGATGATCCCGTTGAAATATAGAGAATTAAATGAAAAATTAGAAATTTTAAAAGAAAAATGATTAAACAACGAAATTTTATTAGAAAATTATTATCGATGTTGTCAGCTAATACATTCATTTAGAAGCCTGGTATTCAAATGCTTAAATAAAAGTTTCTCTTTTTTTATTTTTTCCGTTTTCTGTCATAACTTTGCATATTTATTTTTCCATTTTTACTTGGTTTCCTGTAACGTATTATAGCTGAAAAATGTTTTTTGTTGCATAAATATTTTGAACACAATAATTTTAATCTTAATTTAGGTATTTATTTGTATACACAGTTTTAGATCATAAGCAATAAAGAATAAAGCTGGTTAACTCCTTATGATACCAGCTGAATAGATGTAATAACGACATCAGTTTCACAAGTTAAATTTCTTCATACATAAAATAATGTTTACTTTCATAATAGTAAGATATAACTTTTCATACACATACTCTCTGTTTATAATGTCGAACGGGATTAGTGCAGAGCAACATTTCGAGAATGGATATTTTAAATGCTTATCGAGGAGCGAATGATCTCTTGATTAGTAAAATGCAACATTTTTTTTAATATCGCAGTTTGCTCACTCATTTAAAAAATAATCTTTTTTTTAACTAGTCGAATAACATGATTTTCTTTAAAACTCTTTATAGGGAGCTAACTTCTTTTTCACCTGAATGAGTTTAAAGCAATAATATCTTTAAAAATCTTTGCTTTAGAAAAATTTACATGCATTCGTGCAAAATAACTTCTTAACGAAAAGACGCGCTTCTCAGAATTTTCCATACATATAACGTGAAGATGAGTCAGTTTCCGGTGAAAAGAATTGCGTTCTCTGTACGACAATGCTACTGCTAGGCGGATACTTTTCGTGTCTCAGCAATTAACCAAAATCCAATCCTCTTCTATCTATCTGCAAAGGTAGACAGCCTAATCAAAAATACGATACTTTAATTAAAATTCAGTTTTAAATTAAATATCGAATCAAATCCGCATTCGTATTCTCGATTATTATAGTTTTATTTCTTTAACCCTAAAATATGTATAGTAAAATTTATCTGTTCAGGCTAGGATAATTAATAACTAGAAGAAGGGTAGCCAAAATTTCGATCGTGAACTACTAGTAGGTCACTCGAAAGTTTTTGGTAGCTCACGTAAATACATTTTCCATTTAAGCTAAAATTAAAAACCAATATAACAGTATAACGAATTATAATTTGAATTTACTATAAACCCATGCTTATATAGTAAATTCAAATTATAATTCATGAATCACATGATGAATAACGTTGTAGCAATAAATTGACTTAAAATTGAAACTATTCGTCTGCATCCGGAATCTTGTTGAGATCAAATGTTCTGGATCTTGCTTAGGTATCATATTTTCATACTGAACAAGCGATGCCAGTTTTTCTAAGGTTGCTTATGCAGCATTTTAGATCTTGTAAATTACACGGGAGAGGAGAGTGCTGTCGGATGCGTCTTTCCACCATAACTCACACAGCCGACTATGCATTCCTATCCTCTGCAATTCTCTGCGCATGGTTCGAGCTGAAATTTGTTGAGAAAAGCCCTGGTTGACGATCAGTTGAAGCACAGTAGAGTTCCTGTTCTACGGTACAATTCGTCGGAGAAATCGTCGATCACTCTCTTGGTGGGCTCAAACTGTATTTACGTCTTCGACAAAAGGGCTGTGGGTTCTGATTCCAACTTTTGAAAACCTTTGATATAGCTGCTTTTGAAAACCCAACGAGATTTGCAGTCATTGAATAAATGCCATTGAATGTTATTATTTCGTGCTTTACTAGTGTCTATAACTTATAATTTTGTTACATTTGGTATACTGAAAGAATTTTCACGCAGGTAATTTAGAAGTTATGCATTATTAATATTTCCATGAAGTTTCATTATTCTTGAATTATAATCTGGTTATTGTACAAAAAATCATTAAACTATAAAAATTTTTCATATTTAAGTTAACAAAATAATATTACGTGCCAATACCGAAGTTTGCCAGAGTTTTCTAGAACATGAGTTCTGTAAGATCTTCGTTTTGAAAAATATTATACTGATCAATACTTTTCACAATAATCTGCATAGAAACGCTCATCATTTAATTTCTTTACATCAGAAATCTTTCTCAAACTGCTATTTTATTTTTAGTTACGTACAAATGCAAACATTTCGTTCTTTAATTTGTGTACGGCCCCTGAATATAACCTCTGATTTTAATATAAAAAATCTTAGTCATTTTTTGTCATATAGTAACCACACTTTTTGTGTTTTATTTTTTATAACGAGTGGAACATTTTCCGTAATAAAAGTATAGATATCGGCGGACTATATAAAGAATTGCATTTCCTATTTTATGCAACTATTTTTTTTTAATTTTAAAATATCAAAGCACGAATCCTTACGTCAGTTAAAATATTTTTATAATTCGAAGTATATGTCTAATACACACTATACACACATTAGGTTATTTTGAAGCAGGAGATGTGAAAAACGAGCAATGGCCTCGCCGGGATTCGAACCACGGACCTCTCGAATACGCGTCGAACTTGCTAACCACTAGACCACGAAGGTATGCTAAGAAGGTGGGAGAAATACCTTACATACTCCCCCTTTTAAAGGGCGACTGGGGATTAGGGGACTCAATCGCCAAATTCTAGTGGTGGAGAGTCATCATCCGCCACCTTTTTTAGTTAGGGCGCCACTGTATAGTCATTACGGTTTTTTTTTTCTTTCTTTCTTTTCAGCCCTCATCGGGACTCGAACCACGGACCTGTCGAACTCGCTGACCGCTACACCACGAAAGCACGTTAAGAAGGCGAGAGAAATACCTTATAACATAGCTGTGAAAGTAAGGACTAGGTAAAAACCTTTCTGTAGACACGGTGCATATTGCTTTTCTTGTGGAAGACGCTGGGGGAAATTTCCAAGTATTATATTCTTGGTAATTTTTATCCTTTTAGAACAGAGATATGCGGTTACTTTACGGTGGGACTTGATGAAATAGATTAGTATTTATACATATTTTTTCATCAATCATGATATACCTAACATTTTGAAGACTTTTTATGCTGACAAAGTACGCATTTTACTTACAAGTTTTTTCCAGATTTTAATAAATCTCCAAAATATTTTTCAGTGAATTTACGGATAGATATCTGCGTACAAGCAGACTCGTGCATTTCAAAACACCTACTTCAAGGGCCAAATTTATGAGCTCAAATGAGAAATGATTTTCAAAATTTTCAGAAATGTTTCTTAATGAACATCTAGCAGAATCAATTGTTATGATAACTAACTAAAAGCGCAAAATAGTTTACTAAATTTCTGCAGTTTCAAAATAAAAATTAGTAGAACACATGTGAAAAATTCTTCAGAAAATGTTTAATAAATTTGAAGATTTTGTATTTAAACTAAATATGTTTAAAGGATTCACCACCTTTTTCTCCTGCTCTGTGTCCTGTAAAGGAAGAAATAAAATTTCCCCAGTCATAACCCTCCCCAATTTAAAAAAAAAGGAGAGAAGAAATTAGACATTTTTAGAAAATTTTGTCTATAAAACCCAAAAATTAAAACTGTATATTAAATAATATTTGTGTTAAGAAAATATTTAGCAGTATAAACGGTGAATGTTCTTTTGGAGTTTTAATTTCAGAACAACTGCAATTTACCTCATTGTCTACACTTCTTGAGTTGCTCTTATGGAATAAAATAAGAGCAACTTAATGAAGAGAGAGAATTAATAGAGCATAAAATACTTCTGAGGTTTTAGATACTTCCATACTCCTATCAGAAAGCATTAACTTACATAAAAACGGGCAGTTCCACATTTAGGAGTTTTTTTTTTAACCGCAAGCCTTAAAAAGTCAGTTTCGCTCAAAAAGTAGGTAATCTTGTTAAATAAATAAAAATCATCTAAAAATACTCCCAACTTATATGGCTTCTTTTGTTATTTTAACAAGATTATCTAACAAAACAATTCTGTCAACGCGGCAATTTTTTTTCTCTCAAAAAACGGTAATTTTATGCCGAAGAAATATTGATTAGTTTTTAGGAAAAGATTAAACAGGAAACGCTCGTTCTGCACTTTCCCAACATCTGAATTCCATTCGGACAGCGAGAAGAAAACGATAAAGTTAAGAGTAATAGAAACTCGCATATTATGCGTCTTTCGTATATTATACATTCTCTTGATCTTATTGAGTGCTTTTAAAAAGTTTGAATTCCATGCCCCCCGTGGCTATTGACTGTATCTTTCTATCTAAATTTGCTTCGTCTGCTACTTCCCCTTCTTAAGATGCATAGATTCGAATATTACATGAAGAACATTTGCATGATTTCATAAACATCGAAATAAAACTTCCTTTCAGTTGCATCAAACTATAAAGTATTGTTTGCAAGGAAAGAAAAGCGTAAAAAATAAATTGCAGCCTTATGCGATAATACGAAAATCATAAACATGATTTCATTATACACAGCAGAATCTCAGTTACTGCTTCATGCACATAACTCAGTAAAAAGAAAAAGAAATAAAATAAAATAAATAACAATAATCTGAAAGATACCAGTCGTCCAAAAGGGTTTGTTAAGGTTGTTTACACTCTCTCTGAGCTAGCAGTCTACTTTTGCACTCACTCCTGCTAATTCCCCCCTTTTTATGTCCTTTTAGCTTTATTATTAAGCATCGTTTTCTTCGCACTTAGTCGAAACAATTAAAAAAAATTACAAGATTTTGAAAAACTTCATAGAAGCATTTGTTGAGAATTCCCGATGCACTGTTAAATGCTGGGATACATGCTTATATTTTTTCAGTTTTTTCTCAGTTTATCATATTAATATTCAGTTTTTTTAGTAAGATAGCTGTATGATGTTAAATTCAATAATGAATCATTATTAGAAGTTAACGTTGATTATAGATTGATTGATAGATTTATAGCTATCAGAACTTTTGACCCAAATAAATAAGGTTTAGTTTAGACTTTTAATGCATTACTCGAATTTTTTTACATGTTGATATTTTCGTGGAATACTGAATTCTTGCAGTGTTTGGTTTTTTATATCTGTTGTGTAAAATTAAAAATACATACTCAAAAAAACATATGGCATGAGGACAGCACCCGCTATAGAAAAGGGTAAAATAGGGCATAAAAGTATTTTAAAATTTTATCTCCCTGCCCTGGCTGAACTCTCAAGTTCAGGATGATTACTTAGGAAGAATTTGGAAATTGGATACCAATAAAGTCCAGTCAAAGCTTTTACTTCAACAACCCGAACGACTCTGTCTTGTCCAGGAAAAGCTTCTATGATCCTTCCAAGATTCCATTTTAAAGGAGAAAGAAAATCCTTCTTCAGATACAGCAAGACATTTGCTTGAATATTCTTTGCAAGCAAAGTCTAGTTTTCTCATATTTGCATTTACTCAGATGTTCTTTTTACCATCTTGACCAAAACCGATTACGAAGTTGTGAAGTCAGATGCCACTTCACTTTAAACAAAGCGACTGTGTTGGAGCTTGCTCAGGAAACGACGTTATAAGAGCACCTATTAAAAAATTTCCTGGAGTAAGGGGTTCTATATCCTAAGGATCTGAAGAAAGAGGAGTCAGTAGCCTGGAATTAACACATGCATCAATTTTTATTACTATTGTTTATAAGTTCTTCAAAAGTTAAGAAAGCTTACTCGGGAACTTTAATTAAATATTGCTTCGCAGACTTGATTCCAGCTTCCCACAATCCTCCGAAGTGTAGAACTAAAGGTGGGATAAAATGCCATGTAACAGATTCTGGAGTTACAAAATTTTGAATTTTAGCAGAACTGAGAAGCACTGATTGCTCTTTTATATACGTTGCTGCTCCTCGAAAATTCGTTGCTTTACCTGAACACAAGTTTGCTGCCTTTGGACGTCTGGAGATAACCGTTTTATATAGTCGCTAGAAAGGCATCCATTGATAAATCTGAAACAACTTCGAGGTGAATTGCTTTGGTATCAATATAAATAAAAACAGAAATGTATAATTTAATTCTTACTCTTCTGCGTATCGGATTAGGCTTAGTTATAAACGGTCCATCAAAATCAAGTCCACAGTTAAAAAAGTGCTCTCTCAACACTAAATCTACTAGAAACCAAGTCTCTTATGATGGTATTGCATGGCTGCAACTTCATTCGAAAACAAGTCAAACATTTAGATAGAATCTGTGGAGCTGCATTTCTTCCAGAAAGTATCCAATACTTTTGACGGATGCAACAGAAAGTAAGTTGAGGACCATTATGTAAATGAATTTTGTGATAATATTGTACCAATAAGGTGGTGAAATGATGATTCTTTGGTACAAGAATCTAGTGGTTTTGATTTTGATTTGAACTTGTTAATCGTCCTCCTTCTCTTATAATCTCGTCTCTACCAAGGAACGTATTCATTGGAATCACTTTGCTGTTTTGGGTGAAGGCAAGTTTCTTTTTTAAATAGTCGTATTCAAGTTTGAATTCTGATTTTTTAATGAGCTTCCTTCAATTGCTTCTTCCAGCTCTCCAGGTTCACCTCTGATTCTTTGAATGTGGATTTTGCAATTTCTAATGAACCTTAAATACCCGAGATGATTATAGAGCGTTTTGAAAACGATGCGCATTTGGAAATAATTTCTAGCATAGCAGTAACTTCAGATGTATCTGAAATAGTGATGTTAACTAACAGAAACGATTCCTTTTCTTCGCATCTGATATCAGCAATAGATGCTTCCTGTTCATAAAAAAAATTAAATTTCTGATTAGACACCTCATGATTTTAACCCATGTTTATTTATATTAATCACATTAAAAAATAGAAAAAATATTCTTATGAACTGGTTTATTGTTTTTAAATCGCTTAGTTTATTACTCATTAACCTTCTTTATAGGTTCCCACATTATGCTTAAAAATCATCTCAGATCAACTTTATATGAGACGTCTAGAAATCCTTATTTCCTTACTTATTTATGTCCGCATATAATCCTCCACGAAACTAAATTACCGACAGAGACTTGGACTGCTTAACTAACACAGATCTTCCGTTACTTATTGTTGGAGATCTAAATTCTAAACATCCAGCTTGGAATTCATGTAGAAAGAACAATAATGGCACTGCCCTCGATAATTACGCTGTTCACAATAATCTTAATAAGTACTCGGACCGGAAATTCCTACAAGATTTCACTACACAAGCTCTTCGGAAATTCTCGACATTGTCATCATTAAAACTATTATTCAAACTCCTTACCTTGAAGTCCTACAGCAAATGTCATCTGATCACTTACCCATTAAATTCATCCTAAAAGGCTTTGAACAAAATGAACAAAATTCCAAACGCATTGTTAACTGGGAGAAATTTAATACTATTATTGAAATACCAAATGCTCAACCTAATCTAACATTTCTAATATCAAAAATTAAATCCATAAAATCAACTCTAGAATTCAAAGTGCTCTACGAGAAGCTACTACCATTAAAGCAGATCGCTCTCAAACTTCACTTCCAGATTATATTCGAGAGAAAATCAAAGCTAAGAATAGATTGGCAAAACGACAGAGAAATACTGGAGACCCCAGATTAAAAAAACTCCTTAATCAAAAAGTTCGAGAAATTTCTAAATTACTCAGCGATTATAGATCACGTAAGTGGGAAGAACCCCTAGATAACATGGAATATGAACCTACCCTTATTTGGAAAATTGGAAGAGCTCTTAAAAAGCCATTTACGGATCGCATCGGCCCACTCAATACCCCCAATGAACTGGTTTATTCTGAGCAGGAAATGGCAAAAGTTCCAGCTCAACAGCTTTGAAGACACCTTTACTCCTATTCCCAACTTCGATCCTAAAACTGAAAAAGAAGTCCAAGAAATCAATGAGAATTTAATTCATCGCACGACGTAAATAATTTATTACCTACCTCCCCTAGAGAAGTACAGAACGTTATTAAGAATCTCAAGATCAGAAAAGCACAAGTATACGATTCAATCTCCAATAAATCTATCAGAGAACTTCCCTGGCGTTACATGGTATTATTAACAAATCTCTTTAATGCCTGCTCTCGTTTAAATTATTTCCCACATCAGTGGAAGCATGCTATAATCATAAACTTCCTTAAACCAGGTAAGAATCCAAAAGAAACCACCAGTTACCGCTCCAATAAGCCTGCTTCCCTGCATCGGTAAAAGTTTCGAAAAAATTATTCAAATTCGATTTGTTAATCACATCGAAAAGAATAATATCATCGACTCCGAACAATATGGATTTCGCCGAGGACATAGTACCACACACCAGCTCATTAATGTCACTGGAATTATTGCTGACGCTTTTATTAAGAAAAATACTGTTGCTGCATGCTTTTTAGACATAGAAAAGGTGTTCGACAGAGTATAGCACGCCGACCTTCTCATCAAAACACAAAATACTTATACTTTCTCATCAAAATACTTATCCCTATCAATCTCATCAAATTAATTTAATCCTATCTAAAAAGTCGTACTTTTCATGTTCGGAGTGGAAAATCTCTCTCCAATAGAAAGATAATTAAAAGTGGAGTTCCTCAAAGAAGCATTTTAGCGCCAATCCTATTTAACATCTTTAGAAATGACATGCCACAGCCATTAAATGCAAAAATTGTCGATAGTGTGATAGTGGTCGTTCTTTAAAACCGCAACTCGCTATTGAGAATCTAAAGTTTGCAGTTAACATCACCGATCATTGGTTCAAGATCTGGAGAATTAAATTAATCCCAAATAAGTGTAACGTCACTATTTTTAGAAGATATAAAAATAATACTCTTGTCGACATTGATATTCAAATTAATAATGTGCAAATACCAGTTAACAGCTCCATTAAATACCTAGGTGTGCTCTTTGACGAACAACTATTCTTTAAGGAACAAACTATGAATGCATTACGAAAAGCTAACGTACAGTTTTTTGCCCTTTATTCTCTCCTATGTAAAAACTCGAAACTTCATATAAGAACAAAACGTATACTATATCTCACTATGATTCGACCCACTTTACTATACGGTATACCTGCCTGGAGCACCGTTGCTAAAACCTATTGTAAAAAATTAGAAGTTTTTCAAAATAAATTACTCTGGATGATTTTGAACGCCTCATGGCATGTTCGGAACAAGCAAATACTCAAAGAAATGAAGCTCAATTCCATCCATGACGAAATACTTTCTACTTTCCATAACTTTTTCCAGAAAATACAAAATTCAGAATACCGATTCTTAATAGAACTTGTAAACTATTGACCCAAATATTGAACATACTGTCAAAAGGCCAAGAACCATTCATCACAATCCAAAATGGTAAATTTTTAATTGCTTCTCAAGCTAAAATCTTCGAATTCCTCACACAACAGCTCAAAAGACTCTTTTAGCCGCTAGTCGCGGCACTTAGCACTCCTATGCTCTTAAACATTTAAATAAAGCCACCGTCCTCGGCCAAAAATTCCAAATATAGGTAAAAGCATATTTTAAATACTAAATGCCTATTGTATCCTTATGACCAATAACGAACCTTCCATACTAAGTTTAAAAGTATCTTAGGCTTTACCGAATGGTAACGCGCTGGTGCGTGGAAGATAAAAGTATTTTATTTTCGACTGGGGTAACACATGGCTTTCATAGAGCTGAAATTGTTAACTAAAACTTAAAGATAAATATCTTACATTTTTTCGAATGGCAATAGTCTTTCGCTCTGGAGATAAAAATGCATACTTGCCAGTCTACTATATTCAAAAATCAGGAGAATTTTCTCAATGACAAAAAGATTTTTAAATGATAAATATATATAAAGAAAATACGCTTTTTAATATCGAATTAACTTTAATAGTAATTAATTGGTTTCTGAAAGTTCAGTTACTAATTTTTAAATGCCAAATAATGTAAAATTACTTACGTGTAAAAAAATATTTTTATTATTTGTACCTTTTATTAGGAAAAATAATACTTTAATTTTCATGCAAAGGCTATTAACACAATGCCAAATTTTGCTTTCAGTAAGAAAGAAACTCTTTGGCCTGCGTTTGCTAATAAAAGTTTTTCTAAAATGGAATTACTAATATTGGATCCCAATTTAACCCTCTTTTTTAGTAACAACACTGAAAATCACGCACTCTGTATTACTATGTGAAATTACCAGGATGGCCAACATTATTCTAGACAGTTCACTATAATTTAAAATTCCATCAGCACCCTTCAGTTTTCCAATTAAAACTCCACTAAGCTGCCAATTACTACTGCTTTCATAATTTTATCCATGTTTATATGAGTACGTATTTTGTAACTCCCTTTTCATCGTGTGAAATCGAAAAATCGTAATGACAAACAGAACACACTGCAAATGTATTACGTTTCCTTGATGAAATAATAGAAGAAAAGTTATCTGCGTATAATTTTTGAAAAGAACATGAGAGTTTTACCATTCTCACCGACTCAAATAAGACAAAAGATCGCAGTTTATTAACCTCTTTCTCAATAGCACATGAAACTCACTACGCTCAGCAGCGAGATGAACGAAATAACAACTTTGATTTTGCTTAAAGCCGTTTCATCAAAGAGATATGACGTGCTTCTGCTTTCTGTGTGAGAACACTTGTTCGAAAACGTTGTGTTCCAGTTCCCCAATGAGCATCAAGCGCCGCTGAGAGATCGTCAGGCATACATTAGCCATGTAATCTCGAGAAAAACCAAGCATTTTCAGATAACAAAAATCACTTGTTTAGATGCAAATAGTGAAGTATTAAGTCAAGCTACATAAAAGTCGTGACAAATTTCAAGAATATGAGAAAATCGGAAAAAATATGTTACTAAGTCTCCCACTTAAAAAATCGGGAGACTTGGCAACTCTGAAAACGCTTTATTTCGAACAGTGTTGCTACTGCTCGCTTTCTAATCGTTGAGTTCGTTCATTAAAAACTGATTAAAATTTTACAAAACAGAACATAAATATAATAAAACAAATTCAAAATTTGGGCATCCAGGTCCTCATGCCCGCTTGGAGGACTACGTTATTTAAAATTTGGTGGCTCTAGATGTCATCTTTTTTTTTTACAATATATACAGATTCTTCATTACATAATTTCTTTAAAATAATGCAGAGCGATAATATTTAGTGGCAGAAATATGAAGAATGATACGCCGTTTACAGTAAACTAATACAAAATCCCATTTCCAGACTAAAGGACCCTTCGCTCTTTAAAAAAAAAAAAAAAAAAACAAAATTATTTTAAAAAAAAAGAGAAAAGAAAAGAAAGAAAGAAAAAAAGAAAAGAGAAAAAAATCTGAAAGGTTTCAGATTATAAATTACATCTAAAAGGGTGTTTTCAACCTTTATTTATTAAATATGTTCTTCGCACTTAAACCATAAAATTCAGTTCAAGAGCAATATCGCAAAATTATTTTAAAATGAGCATATCTTTAGAATTTCCGATACGCAGTCTCTCGCGCTGGAGATGAAAATGTTTTTCTGTACTAGGTTGCCATTGCTCGCTTTGAAATCCTTGAGTTTGTTAATCAAAAATTCGGTAAAGTTTTACGAAATATGAAATCGATAATAAAACAGATTCCAAATTTCAGATTTAGGCTTCTAGATGCCCATATTTGGCTGGAAACATTCAATATTCAAAATTTAATGGCACTAGGTACTGTTGTTTTATGACAATGCGAGAAAAATACATACATTTAAGCATATTCTTCATTATTTAATTTCTTTAAATAGAATGTAGGGCGATGATATTTGGTGGCAACAATTTGAAAAGTACGAGTAAAATAAAGCTAGTAGTGAATCCATGCAAAGTGCCAAAGCGAAATTTAATAGTCCTTCTGAGCAAATTGCCCCTTTGCTCTTGGCAAATTGCCCTTAAAAATTCTGAAAGCTTTCAGATTTTATATTAAGCCCAAAGAGGCGTTTTTTAGCGTTTTTCCTGTTACCGTTATTTACACTCATGTCCATAAATTAAGGATAATGTAAAATCAGGCAAAGGAAGAGTTAGAAGCAAAACAAATTTGACTTATTTGTAAAGCCTATTTACTAAACAAAAGGTAAAGAGCAAAAAAAGATGCTATATGTTTCATATTATTAAAAAAATTAGCGATTTTTTCTCCCTTGAGCAAATTACAAAAAACAATATTTACAAAAAAAAATATTACATGGTTGGTATGATTGTTAATACATTGTATGTCTCCCAGACGATGCAATACAGACCGTGCAACGCCTAGGCATGCTGAGTATCAAATTATCAATCTGATCTTGAGGGATATTACAACACTCAAAAAGCAATGCTCTCCGAAGTTCCGGTAGACATGTAGGAGGAGGTTGACGGGCTGCAACTCGTCGGTCAAGCATGTCCCACACGTGCTCTACTGGATTCAAGTCCGGTGAAAATGCTGGCCAGTCCATACGGATGATATCCTCCGATTGAAGGCATTCGCTTACGATGTTTGCACGATGAGGACGGGCGTTGTCATCCATAAACACAAATTGTGCGCCCATGGCGCACCGAAACAAACGTACATGTTGTTCCAGAATGACGTCCCGATAGATTTGGCTTGTCATGGTTCCAATTTGAACATGCAGGTCAGTTCTGGAACCCAGAATAATTCCACCCCAAACGAGCACTCCTGCACCCCCGTAACGGTGTCGTTCAATGATGTTTTCTTGGTGGTAACGGGTACCTGGAGCTCTCCGTATGAAAGTCCGGCGAGAATCAGACTGCAAGCTAAACCTGGACTCGTCGGAAAACATCACACAAGCCCACTGTTGCGGTGTCCACAATACATGCTCTCTACTCCAGGCTAACCGCAGGCGACAGTGAGTTGCAGTAAGTGGAACGCATCTGACAGGTCTACGAGCATATAGACCAATCTGCCCTAAGCGTCTGTACACGGTATGCCTTGAAATTGTCGTACCAGTGGCTGAAGAGACCTGACGAGACAGGTCTGAGGCTGTGCTCCACCTGTTTCTTTTGGCAGTAACTGCTAAATACCGGTCCTCATTCAGCGTTGTAACTCTGGGGCGACCTGTGCTGTAACGTCTACTCACATTACCATCATCTTGGAATCGTTGCCAAAACCTGGAGATGACACTCTGGGCAATTCCAAGTTCGTCTCATACTTCCAGTTGGGTACGCCCACATTCCAGACGGCCGATAATTCTACCTCGTAAAAAATCATCCAAATGCGTTCTTTGTGTCATAACTATTTGATTATTGCACTGAAATGCTTATAAAGGCGCCTGCGAACAATTTTACTTCTTTGCCTGTATTCCTTATACATCACTCTCTTCCACTCTCGTCATTGTGACGTACCATCGGTGTCATCTGGTTATTTCCTGAAATTTGCATATGATTCTTGAAGATGTGTGTAGTGATTTTTCAGGTGATATATTTATTTTAGAGTTCGATTTCCGCGTGACTCCGAATTATCCTTAATTTATAGACATGAGTGTATTAAATATCATGTTCTTCGCACTTAAACCACAAAATTCAGTTCAAGAGCAATATTGCAAAATAATTTTAAAATGAGCATATCTTTAGAATTTGCCATACATGGTCACGCGTTGGAATTAAAAAAAAGAAATTTTTTTTGGTATAATATCGCCATTGCTCGCTTTGAAATCGTTGAATTTATCAATCAAAAATTCGTTTTAAAGTTTTACAATATATGAAATAAATAATAAAACAAATTCCAAATTTGGGCTTCCAGACGGCCTATACTCGGACAGAAATCTACGTTATTTAAAATTGGAAGGCTCTAGGTAACGTTGTTTTATCACAATGCGAGAAACATATATACATTTATGCAAATTCTTCATTATTTAATTTCTTTAAATGTAATAAAGGTGTTCAATATTTGGTGGCAACAATTTGAAAAGTGAACCGACATTTAAACTTGAACCAACGCAAAATGCCAAAACGCATTTTAATAGTCTTTCAGCGAAAATTGCCGCTTTTGACTAAAAAAAAAAAAAAAAAAAAAAAAAAAAAAAAAAAAAGTCATCTGAAAGGTTTCAGATTTTAAATTACTTCCAAAGGAGCGTTTTTATAGCGTTTTGTGTATTACCTTTATTTATTAAATATTATGTCCTCCTCACTTAAACCATAAAATTCAGTTAAAGAATAATATCGCAAAATACTGAGCATATCTTTGGAATTTCCTATACACCGTCTCACGCGCTGGAGATAAAAATGGTTTTTCTCTACAACGTTGCCATTGCTCGCTTTGAAATCCTTGAGTTTCTTAATCAAAAATTCGTTAAAGTTTTACAGAATATGAAATCAATAAGAAAACAAATTCCAAATTTCAAATTTGAGCTTCCAGATGCCCATATACGCAGCAGGATTACGTCATTCAAAATTCGGTGGCTCAAGGTAACGTCGTTTTATCACAATGCAAGAAATATACATAGATTTATGAACATTCTTCCTTAGTTAATTTCTTGAAATATAATACAGAGCTTCAATATTTAGTGGCAACAGCTTGAAAAGTGAACCGACATTTAATGTTTCAGACGCAAAATCGCAAAAGGAAAGCATTAGTCCTTCAGGGACAAGGCCCCTTTGGACTAAAAATGATAAAGAAAAGAAAAAAAAAAGGAAAAATTAAAAAGAAAGAAGGAAATGGAAGAAATGGAAAATTGTGAAGGTATTAAATTTGGAGTTTTTGACACACGCAATACCTGCTTTTACACTTCTGTTGATAAGTTTAAAAGGGTCTTAAAATTCCGTAAGATTTATTTTATAAATTCATGATGAATCATTTATAATACTATGAACGGCAATCCACAGTAAACGTGTGACTCTAAGAGTAATCTTTTAGGTATGCATGTAGCATATCTACGAATAGTAATTATAATTTCTAATTATTCTGAAAAAGTAATGAAATGAATTGAAAACAGAGAAGGAATCTTGGAACTTATTAAAAACAAAGAAGGAATCTTTAAATTTCAACATTTAATTTCACTGGGCATTGATTAATAATTATATATCAACAGCTTTTGAGAAAGCGTAAAAGAAACTATGTTTAAAATGTGTAACTTAAAAGAGAGAGAGAGAGAAGAAAAAGAAAAAAACAGGCCGTAGCAGGTAAAATGAGAGTTCTGGCTCAGAAGCTTAAGTAGGGAAACTAAGAGGGAGCACCTCAGAAGGAATTGTCAGGTGTGGGTGGGAGGCTAATCTGACAGCAGATATAGGGGAGGCTTATCTGACAGCAGATATAGGGAAGCCTTATCTGTTAGCGGGATATGGAAAAAGTGTTAATACATCAGAAAGGAGGGAGCTTGTTTCTAATTACTGTCTGCAAAATATGCTGAATATGCTTCGTATTTCTGGGATTTTTATGAGATAAATAGAAATCTATAAAATTATTTTTTTACAAAAATTTTTACTGTGTGTTAAAATGCATCTGAAGCAATGATTTTTGTTCATATAAATTCAGAAATTAAAACGTTATGCAAAACGTTAGTACTTATGATAACAACCTTTTTTGGGTATAATAATTTTTAAGAATTTAAAATAATATTTTTGGACATTATATGTAATTAATGAATTAAAACAGTAATTTTATTCTCATAATTCATTTTTTAATTTTGAACTTTAATAACACTTCTTTTCCCTTTAATATCTTTGCCTCTACACGAATTAGCCTCTTATATTAACGCGATACTATATATCTATTTTTTCTACAATACTGAAAATTCGAAGTTTTCTAAATTGCTGAATGTGCCTCAGTTTTAAGAGATGCAATCAGCTCTAAAAGTATTTATTAAAAAAACAGAAGAATACAAAAAATATACATCAAAGCAGAATATATACCAAAACGGAACACCTTAGCACTAACGTTCGAGTCACGGACACATAATATTGGAGAACTATCCTCATCACAGCTGAAGGTAGACAGCTGTAAGTTGTTCTTGTTGCCACCACATGGCGACAAAGGTTTAAATCTTTGACAACAATACAGTTCCGTATCGTCTTAGGAGCCTCGAGGATCTAATACTTTTCTTGTAAATGAGACACCACCGTAGAAGTACCAGCATGCAGCAGCTCATTTTATGCATTCAATATCAGTAACTTTATTACTGCATGATCAGATGGCAAAATAACAGATAAAGTCATCAGTATCGTCCCGATAAACAATGTTGCTTTTGGCCCTGATCCAACCATCACCAATCAACTATAGGTCTGAGGTTTTCAATTTTATCATCGTTTACACTCTTAAATGATTCCTTTTGAACGAGTAACATAACAGCCATCTCAGATCTTTCAATTTCCGAAACTGACAAAATTTTGGATGTTTCGTTTTAATTTTTCGTAATTTAAAGGAAAATCTAAGAATCAAGTTAACATGCGTGCAGTTTTCTTTACAGATAAAAAGTACCTATAATACCAAGCGTCAGGTTTAGAATCTTCGTTAAGAGTTACCAATACCAATATTAGGTTACAGTCGAAAACATCGCGGAGAATACAACGCAAGGCGAAAACGTCGTGGTACAAAACATCGTGGTAGAAAATAAAGCAAAGAGAAAACATCGGAATTCTGAAATATCGTGGTACAAAATATCGTGGTCGAAAATAAAGCGGTTCAAAAACTTCGCAGTTTAAAATCAGCGTCATCGAAAATATCGTGGTAAAAAATAAAGTACCTACAAATCATCGAATGACGATAACATCGCAGACATGCGTTTTCCAGGCTTTAATAATTGTTAATGGATATTCGCATAATGATTTATGAGGGCAAGGTGGAAAGAAGGATAAGTTTTACTTTCATATTTTTTATTAACTAATAAATTTTTAAAAAACAAGAAATTTAAACGAAACAAGGAATAATTTTCACTATAAGAGTATTAACAAAATTAACAAGAGCGAAGAAAATAATATCTTAATTAACTTAGAAATTTTTTTATGGATAAGTTCTTGCAGTTACTTATCTTTCTTTTTCTATTCTTATTTAGATTATACGTTTCATGAAACATTACCAGTAAAACTTTATAAAAAAATAATTTATTAATGACCCTTGTTAGTTATCTATGTCAGTTTAAAATTAAGTGCCATAAGTTGCGTTAATTTTCTATGCTTAAGTTTCCATTTTACATTTTCACCAAATATTTATCAGTTAATAAAAAATATGAAAGTGAAAATTATCCTTCTTTCTATCTTGCGCTCACAAATCATTGCCATTACGAGTTTTTACAATTGTTAAACAATCACTAAATTTTACAATTATTGAAGCCTGAAAAACGCATGTCTTCGATGTTATCGTCATGCGATGATTTGTAGACACCTTATTTTTTACCACGATATTTTCGACGGCCATGTTTTTAAACTGCGAAGTTTTTGAACCGCTTTATTTTCGACGACGATGTTTTGTACCACGATGTTTTAGAGCTGCGATGTTTTCTCTTTGCTTTATTTTCTCCCACGATGTTTTGTACCACGACGTTTTCGCCTTGCGTTGTTTTCTCCGCGACGTTTCCGTCCGCGATGTTTTTGCCGCGATGTTATCGGCAGGCACACAATATTAAGAGTTACTAACACCAATTTACGCTTTTCTGAATTTATGACTTCGTCCGGTAAGTTGATGCTTTTTGACTATGACGATTCTGTTCTAATAACTAACCATGCTGGGTGTTCCCACCATTTCGACTGGAAAAACTGTTTAAGTGAATAGCCTCCAGATAGGACATCGGCTGCATTCAGCTCCGAAGGGCTGTTTTGCCAGTTTTCTACTTTTGAAATTGTTCTGATTTTTTTGGACACGATTCCAAACGAAAGTTTTCCATCGTACGTCGTCTTTTAACTGGGAAGGAACTTGTTGTTGTTTTTTCTGTTTTCAGATTAAACATTTAAGCTTAGAATTACAATCACGAGAAATGTGATTTTTCTTTAACACGCACCTTTCTTAAATATTAAATCCTTTTTATCTTGTTATGTAAGCGTACTAGCCTTAAAACATTTCTCTGTCGAATGTGGTTTATCTCAAAATAAACGAAAATCCTCAAATTTCTCAATAGGAGTTTTTTCTTTAAATGTATCTCCTGCACACAAGTCATTACAAGTAGGAATATTACACTCATCATTATCACAACTTTTAGAACATTTTCTCCTTCTATTAAAAGACAAAGGCGCTAATTTAATTCTCTCTTCAGACCTTCCTTCACATTTCAAAAACACAAGAATAGATTCAAGATTCTGACCTTGTTGTGACGAACTCTAACGTTCCCTCTCCCATATGCGTAAAATGTCGGGGGGGGGAGGCATCATTCCACGACAGGAAAAATAACATTAGAGTATTTATCTTCAGTAACACGAGAGATTTCGGAGCACTCAATTTTGTTTCCAAATTGTCGTATAACTACGATAGTCTTAAGTCTGTCGGACGGGTGTTTTTAGTCTAGACCGTTGACTTATTGCTTGGAAATGGATTTAACTGCATTAAAGACACAACGAAAGAGACTGAGAAGGTCATTAACTCTCAGTGTGAATAAAACTGAAAATTAGTTGTTAAAAAAGTTATAGATATAAATGAAGCTTCCTTTTTAAAGCTATAATCTATAAGCTCCCAAGACTTAAAGGTCGTCAGTCATTAACTGCTGCTGAAAGTTTACTGAAGACTGAAGATAGTAGGAAACTATACACCGATGATTTTGAAGAAGACGAAACCTACAGAGATAAATATGTAGAAATTTGCCCTAAACTGGAAACGTGAGTGCGAGGATCTTCTGCAGCTAGAAATGAAAAAAGAAAATTTAAATTGCCGAAGATTAAGCTGAAGAAATTTTCGGATTTTCATGCAAAGAATTACTTGTCCCTATGCAGCGTATTTCAGAAGATTCATGAAGATAAGTCTTTGCCTGATGGAGATAAGATGCAATCTCTGGTGCAATCTGTGGAGTCAAATTCGAAAGCTGAATGTCCAAGTCAGAATTTTCCGGCAAACATTAGAGAATTATTCAAAGGCAATTCAACAGTTATAAGAACGATTGCGGAGAAACGATTTGCTGGTCCAGATTTACGTTCGTGATTTATTAAGTGTGGTTATGAAGAAACTCATGATTGGACGAACTAAGGCCGATTTCGCAGCCTTATATGACATGCTAGAAGTTAAACTGAGAGCTTTGGAGAGCTTAAGAAAAACGCAAGAAATGTTCGGAGATTTTCTAATTTCATTAGGCAAAATATGACTCCCGGAAGAAGTTTTGCTTAACAGTCAAAAGACGAGAAATTATAAGTTAAGTAATTCCAAGAGTTCCCGTACTTTAGAACAACTGTAGAATTTTCTTCACTAAGAAATTCAGGGCAAAGAAATGGTGTCATTAGCAAGAACCGGGATGGATTCTGATCTTAATTATAAAAAGAATTGTTTTTTTGATGGAAAAACAAAGGAAATTCATGTGACTGCCTCTGTATTGGTAAGTCTTGATAACAATACAAGTTAGATATATTTTTTGTGTTAAGTTCCATCCCAGAGAAAGATGTTTTAAGACAGGTAAAATAACTCTAAGTGATAAAAGGCAGATAGTTGTTAAAGACTGTTTAAGTTAGTTGTTAAAGACAGTTAGTTGTTAAAGACTGTTGTTAAAGACTGTTAAAGAAAGGTGCATGTTTTTTTAAATCTTAAATAAGCAAGTCATTTAAGCAGATTTTGTGATGTTAAAAATCATTTGAAATGTTCTAAGTGTAGTAATTCCTATATGGATATCATATGCCCTAAGCAAATAAAAAGAATGTATGTAAAACTGAGAAACACAGAATTCCTTGTATAATTGCCGTAGAAGCGAAACTGTGTGTTTGAAATGGGTTTGCTTAGTCATTCGAACTGAAGGTCAAAAGCGGAAGATTCGCGATTTATACGGTTCGGCCATCCAAAATACTGCACCAAAAATTAAGGAAAAATCACTAAAATAGCGACAACTCATTCAAAACTAAGCCAAACCCTATACAATTTTAATATGTTGTCAAATAAGAGTTGCTGAGTAAACCTGAAGCCAGCAAACTAGTGGCGCTGCAATCGGAACACGTCATCTGCGAGAAACATAAAATTGCATATTTGAGAGCAAGCCTGCAAATTTCGCTGTGATACTGAGATAAGAAATCTGGGATAACCAATTCGTAACAATGACCTCCAGGCATCATTTGTCCGAGAAACTGCGATGGAGAGCTACTGGTAGGCTAGAGGCAGTGCAAAGTCAGACAAAATTCGCCAGATGGTAAAATGTCAGTCCTTCTGTGGTTCATAGAGTTTGGGAATAATTTCTAAACACAGATTCGGCATCCAGGATGTTTAGCCAAGGACGGCCAAACGCTACAACAAGCGTTGACGACCGGTGTTTGTTATGCCCACAAAGGAATAGAACTGCAACTCCGACTGGACTCATATCCTCCCTTGCTGCAACCACAGGAAAGTTAGTGTCAGTATCAATCGTGCGTACAAGGCTTCACGAAGGATGTCTGCATGCGAGGCGACCAGCCATTTGCGTGCCGCTCATGTCACATCATAGAAAGGAACGTTTGCGGTGGGCATGTCAACATGCCCAGTGGATGGCTGTTCTCTTTACGGATGAGTCCATGTTTAGGCTCCAAACCGATAACAGACGTTATTTGATTTGGAAAGAGCCTGGAACCTATTGTTATCTATCAAACACCTGCGAAAAAGATGCATACCGAAGAGACAGTGTTTGTGTTTGAGGCGGTATCTCTTTGTGTGGACGAACAGACCTCCATCTCTTTTCATGTGGAACCGTGAATACTCAGGCTTGTAGCGACAGCGTCCTTGATGGTTATGTGAGTTCGTATACCGTGACAATAAGTGATGATTTCCTGCTACATGACTACAACGCTAGACCGCATGGGGCTCGCATTGTGGATGATTATCTTCAGCAGCAAATAATTCAGCGCAGAGTGGCCAGCTCGATAAACGGGCCAGAAATCTATTGAGCATGTTTGGGCTGCGTTAGAAATACATATAGCTGCTTTCAATCCTCCTCTTAACGTTAAACCGTATAATTGACAACATCGTAAATCGCTGTATGTGTTGTCTTGCTTCTAGGGTAGACAACATTTCGTATCGAACGCAATTCTCTTGTACCAAACTGAAAACTGATTTGTTCATTTTACTTTATATTCTAATTTCTATAACACCATAATTGCCCGTATTTTCTTTTCGTATAACTTTATACCTTACTATGGTTCCGTTTCATTAAAGCTTTTTTTTATATTTTTAAATGTTTCTGTGGTGTGAGAAAAGGATTCCTCGTTATTTACTGAGTCACATCGTCTTCAACTTCCCCCCACAGAAAATCTGGGGGCCTGTCCGGGAATTGACCAAGAAACAAGCAAGGTAAAGTAATATTTTGCATCAGTTTACTATTCTAGCCATGAGTGTGTTAAATAATATGGGAAAGCAAGATTTGAAAATAATAGCAGAGCAATTTAGCCTAACTGTGCCGGCTGAAGCGAAAGTAATCGAAATCAAAACTATTGTTGAGAATGCTAGTATTTAAACTAATCCTGATTTTGTTCGCGGAATTATTAAAGCTGTTGCAGAGGATCAAAACAGAAAAGTGACTGAACAGCAGTCCAAATTAGAACGCGAAAAAATTAAGTTAGCTCAGCTTGGGAACGAGATCGAGCTCCAAAAACTGAAGTTACAATTGGCTGGGGAAATTGCCGATCGTGCTGCATTTATAGATTCTGAATCAGCACCGCGAAGTTTAGAAAATATTATCAAAAGCGTTAAAACACTAACTATAACTGTCCCTTAGAGACCGGAAGCTCTGCATTTGTTTTTTCAGTCGCTTGAAAAAGCTTTTACTACTAGCAGCGTACTAGTTGAAAAAAGAAAACGTTCTGAACAAGAAATCGCGGATTACAATAAATTAAAATCACTAATCTTGAAGGAATTTCAGCCGACACCGCGTGAATGTTTGAATAATTTTAAAGATGCGCAGAGACATTCATATAAGTCTCATTTCAGTTCACGTCTCTACTCAGTGCAACTTTTGATTATTATTGTAGGTAGAGAAGTAGATGCTTTTAGGAAATTGTGCGATCTCATTGTTTCTGATAAGTTGTATGAAAGGCTTGACTCTAAAACAAAGGAACATATTAGTATTCGGGAGGACCAAAATTGGTTCCCACCTAATCAGTTGGGGACAGAATGTGATTTATTTTATTCATCCAGGGGTAAGTCCTTAGCTGATATCGATAACACGCGAATCGAAACTCCAAAAAATAAAAGGTTTAATATTTGCAAAAGCAATCTTAAAAAAGCACAGAGCAATTCGATGGATTCTGGGTGCAAATTTATAAATTGAAAGAATAGTAAATCAGAACGCATTTGCTATCTATGCGGGAATAATGATGAATTGTTTCATTTTGCGAAAAACTACCCTAAAAGTTTCGAAAAGAAGGAAAATTTACCTCAAAAAAAGGTATCCGGGTTAAAAATTGGATGGTATAGTACAGCGAGGAACAAGTTAGAATTTATTGAATTATTGATTGATGGTAGGGAAACAATGTTTAATCGATTCTGGAAGTGAATTGATAGTTGCAAAGAAATCTCTTTTTCCGAATAAAATATCTTCTACATTAATATAAATTAAAAGTTCTTTTCCCACGTGGCTCAATAGGAAACGGCTAAGCGGCTAAGTTTATTTTTTCTTTATGCGAAAGCGAAATTCAAATTGAACTAGAGGCAGCGATTGTTTATGAGTTGATAACGGATTGCATTCCCCCCCGTCATGTCTGGAAAGGTTATGTGGCACCTTCTCTGATCGGGTAATGATTACGATGATTCCATCTCTTCGAAAAGCAATTGTTTGTTTTTTATTTCCTCAGCCATCAAGAGAGAAGTGGATTTAAGACACATTACAGACAAAGGATTACTCAATACTATTTTCACGCTTATTAATAAGTATAAACCACGAGAAAAGCCACGTAATATAGTCTTAAAAACGAAAGTAATATTAAAAGATGAAATTCTAGTTTTTCAGAGTTCGAAAAGAATTCCTTTTGCTGACTAAAAAATTGTCGATGACCAAATAGAGGCATGGTTAAAGGATGGGATTATAAAGCCGTCTTGTTCAAAATATGCTTCGCCAATTGTTTTGTGTAGAAAAAAATTTGGCAAGACGCGCATTTGTGTTGACTTCCGGGAATTAAATAAAAAAGTAGGTAAGGATTCTTTTCCCATGGCACAAACAGAAGAGGTTTTAGATCATTTGGGTGAAGCGCAGGTTCTTCCGATGTTAGACTTCAAAAATTGTTTTTTTTCGTGTTCATGTGGAGGAAAACTGTACTATATATTTGGCATTCATGACACATGCAGGTCTGTACGAATTCCTAAAAGCGCCTTTTGGTTTGCGCACGTCACCAAGTGTGTTCCAAAGATTTATTTATAATGTGTTCAGAGGTTTGATTTGGGTTGACACTGTTGTTACTTACATGGACGATTTTATTATTCTAGCGCGAAACGAGAAAGAAGGTTTAGAGAAGTTAAAACGCGTTTTGGAAGTAGTCAAAGAGTACGGTTTGCAGATCAATTCTTAAAAAATGACTATTTTTGAAAAGAAAAATAGAATTTCTCGGATATGTCATTGAGGATGGTACAATTCGCCTATCCTCTGAAAAAACCAGGGCCGTTCAAAATTTTCCGGAGCCCGAAAACTTTAAGCAGATTCAGAGCTTCCTGGGTCTCACGGGATATTTTAGGAAATTTATTACCAACTATTCGAAAATAGCGAAACCACTAAGTGACCTTCTTCGTAACGGAGTAGAATTCAAATTTGGGCCTGAGCAAAAAGACGTAATTAACACATTGAAAGAACTGTTATAGACAAGTCCTGTTTTGCATATTTTCAAACATTTCAAGCACCGCTAGAATTACATACAGACGCAAGCTGTCGTGTTTTCGGAGCTGTTTTGCTACAGAAGTCCGATGATGGACAGTTACACCTCATTTACTTTATGAGTAAAAAAACTAACCTCCAGCAAGAGAAGCTGTCTAGTTATGAGCCTGAAGTTTTAGCTACAGCGGAAGCTCTAAAGAAACTCGGAAATTACCTTTTAGGATCTAAGATCAGAATAATTAATGATTGCGATGTTTTTCAAAAGATCATGTTCAAGAAAGATTTTACTCCTAAAGTGCCGAGATAAGCGTTAATTCTAGAAGAGTTAGACTATGTAATTGTTTACAGATCCGGTCAGCAAATGATGCACATGGACGTGTTGAGTAGAAACGCTGTCATGATGGGTACCTATTCTCTGGGAGAAGTTACAGCAAAAATTGCACCTGCGCAAAGAAGTGATGAACGTCTCCAATTGCTCAAATCTTTAGTCGAGCAAGGACTAAAGAAAGATTTCTTAGTAAAGAATGGTGTGTTATACAACAGGTCAGAGTCACTGTGGTTGATAGTGATCGAGAGTCACTTGTGGTACCAGAAGCTTTGAAGCTAGAAATCATACGTAGTATCCACAACAAAGAAACCTTCGCAGTGTTTAAAACAGATGATCTGCTGAAAATGGACTTTTATATCTTAACCTTAGAAGACGCATTGAACAAGTTATCTCAAATTGTGTAGAGTGTATTGTGTGCAACAAAAAACGAGGTAAGGCCGAAGGTTTGCTGAATCCCATACCAAAGGATAGTATTGCTTTGAGCACCTTTCACACTGATTTTATAGGACCATTACCTTCAACAAATAAGAACTACAATCATATCTTGACCGTAGTTGACGCATTTACAAAGTTCGTGTGGCTCTATCCAGTAAAGTCTATATCAGCTCAAGAGACACTGCAGAAGCTGAAACTGCAACAACCAACTTTTGGTAATCCGTCGAGAATAATGAGCGATAAAGGTACGGCTTTTACGTACAAAGACTTTGAAGACTACTGTAGCCAAGAAAAGATCCAGCACATATTTACAAGCGCTCCTGGAGGGAATGGGCAGGTGGAAAGAATTCATCTGACTCTAATTCCAATCCTATCCAAATTATCTACAGAAGATCCTACCAAGTGGTAGAAATACGTTGCAGATGTGCAACGTATCTTGAACAGCACAAAGAGCTCCTCACTGGTATTAAATGAGAAATCGAGAGTCCTTAAAGATTACTGAAATTCTCGAAGAAGAAGAAACAAAATTATGATGAAAGATCGAGAAGATATAAGAGCAGGAAAGGAAAAACATCTCAAAAATTTAAGAAGAGAACAGAAAACATACAACAAGAAGAGAAAACAGGCACAGGTATAAAACGTGAACAACGTAGTGTCCATACAAAGATGGCAGTTTGGAGGTGGTCTAAAGTTAAGGCCAAAGCTCTTCGGTCCGTACCCAGTAACAGCGAGAAAAGGCAAATACCGGTACCAAGTGGAAAAAGTAGGACAGGATGAAGAACCTGGCTAGTAACCCTCTGAACCTTGTACAACCACGGCAGTTGATCATATGAAGCCCTGGACTCTTTCTGCTTAGAACTGTGCTGCTCCTCTGCACATGTACTTTTCTTCCTTTTCTTTTGTTTTTTTTTTTAATTTATGTTCAGGTGTTGTCTTGATATACCAGTGTCGCTGAACCGTGTTTTCGAGGGCGAAAACAAAGTCAGGATGCCCGAAGCTGTACGAACGGTAAGTTCTGCAGCCACCAAAGAGCATCACCTGACAGGAAAATCTCATCGTCCGCGCACCTGCAGACAGAACGAGGCGCATACAAGGAGATGTCAGACCAAACAATGGTGTTGACAATGGACTTTAATCTGGCCGCTAGCGCAAGTAGGCGCTGAGTGACTCTTTAAATGTAAAAAGTGATGCAAAATTGCTCTTGTGTTCAGCTAGCGCGAGAAGGCGCTAAGACACTATTATATTCCAATTTAATCTGTAGCCTTTTTTATATTATTAAATTTTTCTGTGGTGTGTAAAAAGGATTCCTCATTATTTATTGAGTGACATCGTCTTCAACTTCTCTCATATATATATATATATATGTATGTATGAGAGAATATATAGATGTATGTATGTGTGTGTGTGTTACAACTATTTTAGGCAGCTAAATGCGCAAACATAACAAAAGAATAGATTCCATTTAGAAGTAAAGAGCTTAAATATATCAACTTCCCTATATTTTCTTAAATCTTGTAAAGGAAAACATATACAAGTTTAGTTTAGTACTTAAAATTGTTATGTATTCAAAATATCTCCCTGCGCACAAGTATTGATTAGTAACTATATTTATTGTTATCGATTTGTAGACACAGACGCTTATTATATTATTATTACATCAAAATTATAACATCAAAATTATTATAACCTAAAACTATGTAAATAGTAGAAATTTCTTGAAGCTAATTATAGCTGCTTCCCCAAAAGTGCAAAGTGGTGTAAAAATAACACAAATTTGTAGAAAACTTCCTGTTTTAATGGAAAATATAAGGAGTGGTAAGTATTATAAAATACGCTAATAAATTCTATATTCCTCGCGCTGTGGATAAAATGGCGACAACTAGAACCATCAGATTTTGAATACACATAGTCTTCCACCCGAGGATATGCACTTTTGATTAACAAACTCAACAATTTAAAAACGACGTGCTGCCACTGCTTGAAATGAAATTTTAACTTCGGTGCGCCATTTTATGTTGCTGTTTGCCAAAGATCTCAAATTTAATCAACAAACTTGGCTTTATAACAGGCATTGTGTTCCCACCGCCCGAAATAAAAATACTTTTATCCTTCTGACGCCAGTGTGTTGCTATTCGGGAAAGCGTAAGATATTTAACTTTTAAATTCAATTTATTCGCTACTGATTAATAAATTGAACGAATTAAAAGCAATCCATGAAGTTCTTAACAATATACATGCACATTTGTTTTACTTTTCAATGTGATTAATTTAAATAGCAATTAATTCATAATCAAGTTGTTCGAAAAATATTATACCTTTTGAAAAAGATACTTTCACCCTCCCCGATGGGATATTACAATCCTTTATACACCAAAACTAAGGTAATATATAAAAGATTTTTACCATCCTTACAAAGATTCAGTATTGGCTCCTTTTGCGACACGGCAGATATCTAGTCGATAGCCCATTTTCTTCCATACTCGCAGCAAAGGCTTCTGTATCGCTCTCATAGCACCATCGGATGACGAGGCAATGGTGGACAAAGATTTTGTATTTCACAAAACCCCACAGAAGGAAGTCGCATGGTTTCATGTCTGGATACTTCGGATGTCTGGTTATTTCAACAATGTTTCATCATCAGAACCAGTGCGCTCTATACAAAGCTGTGGGAGATGTTCATTCAAATACGCCCTCATGTCATTATGGAAATGAGGTGGAGCTCCATCCTGTTGGAAAATGAAATCTTGAGAAGCCTCTTCAAGTTGACGAATCAACTAAATCTGGAGCATGTCAAGACACAAATGCCCCGTCTCTGTGTAATAGGAAACGGCCCATAAAGCAATTACAAATTATTCAGAATAAGTTTCTTAGAGTTAACACTGATGCATATTACTTTGTCAGAAATGCTCGCCTCCATACAGGCCACAAAATTGAAGATCTTAAAACTTATCTATGAAGAACTAATGAATGGTTCTTCAGTAAAGCTAACTCCAATGACTATATTAACTATTCTCATGTCTTTATTAATGGTATCTGACATAAAAATAGATTTACCAGACCTCTGGTGGCTCACCGTTTCATTGATAGTGATCATAATTTCACCACACAAACCCCTTTCACACGGTTGAATTTTTGTATATATTGTATATAGCTTTGCTCTTGACTTGTATTTTCATATTTTGTGTATTCTACCATTTTGTAAGTGCTTTTGATTTTTTTCTTTTCTTTATATTACATTATAAAATGTTACTTTCACCAGTGTTGCAAGATTTTCACTTTGTCTTTTTTACCCCAGCAGTAAAATTAGATACTAGTTCATTCATCTCTCAGATTGCTTCTCTGGTCTTCGGCTACTTGGCCACCCCTTCTTCCTTGCGTTCGTTTTCTCTTTTGTGAGATTACCACGTAAGGAACTATTTATAGTCATGCGCTTTAGGGCTTATTTATCAAAGAGCCGGCAAAATTACACGAATGTGTCATAGTTCCGTCGATATAAGTTGAAGGCTCAATTTTCGTGCCCTTATTCCTGCTAGGGAAATCATCGTATAAAATTTTGTCTCAAAGGACGTACGTAATAGCAGAGAATGCCAGCCGTCCTCAACGGAATCAGATCCAGCAGATATATGATTTTACGAGGAGCATGGTGATCGGACTGAGAAGGACAGGTTGGCCCATATGGCAAATCTCAACTGACACACACCTGAACGCATCCACACTGCACCGGCTGTGCCAACGATGGTTCGAACAAGGAAATGTGGTATGTTCGAGAGGTTCCGATCCAACAAGAATGACGTCAGCCCGCGTGGCTCGACGCATCCGTCGACAAGCGGGGCGCACCCGCAAGCCATTTCAACCTCCATTCTGCAGTCTGTTCAAGACACCCTGGATGTTCCCATATAGACCAGAACAATTTGCCGTCGATTGGTAGTAGTGGCCTGCACTGGTGGCGTCCGTTAAGAAGACAGCCATTAAAACCACATTACAGACGCCGACATTTGCAATGGTACCGACCTCGAGCGATGTGGATGACGGAATGGCACAGGGTCATGTTCTGAGATGAGTCACGCTTCTGTTTCTCCAATCATAGTCGCCGCGTACAAGTGCGGCGTCGATGTGGAGACATGTCCAATCCGGCAGTAATTGTGAAACGCCCCACCACACGACAATGCGGCATCATGGTTTGAGGCTTAAAAGCATACGATGCCAGGTCACCTCTAGTTCGTATTCAGGGCACTATGATGGCCCAACGATGCATAGATGATGTGCTGCGACCTGTGACACTCCCTTACCTTCAGGGAGTGCCCAATGTCATTTATCAGCAATGTAACGTCCGACCACACACTGCTCGCATCAGCCAACGTGCTCTGCAAGGTATACAGTTGCTTCCCTGCTCACTGTTCTCTCGTGATCTTTCAACAAGCGAACACATTTGGGATGTCATTCAACACCATTTGCAGACTCTTCCATAGCACCTAGACGTGTTGTTTCGTATATCCCCGTCCAAGGAGGTCCTACAACCTACTGAGCCATCCTTGGACGGCAATACACGAAACAACACTTCTAGGTACAGAGTCAATGAGACTGGGAATGGTGTCCTGAGGAATGACTCTCCTACGACCTAGGGTGGTCTTACGGCCTACTGAGCTCAAAAAGAGTGGATTCGTCCGTTGAGGTTATTCACGTGTGTGCTTGGGCTTTTCAATTAACAGCGTTAATTAGCGGTCCTTTGGATCTAGCCTTTTAGCTTTTGTTCTTAAAGTGCGTGAGAATATACGTGAACTACATCGATGTAAGCTTATCAGGATTCGTATTTCTTTTTGTCTGTCTGGCGAACATGACATGTCCTGACTGGACAGTGAGTTGACTGCAAACTATGTCCTATGGAGTAGCAAACACGACAACATGAGAAGGGTTAAAATTACCCTTTATTTTTTCACGTATTCACAGTCGCTCCCGCACTCCGGAATACAAAGACCAACCACTTGTGGTCTGAACGTAAAAATATAAGACTATTAACTAACTAAAATTTAAATAAGAGTTAACTTTTAATATTTTACACAGATGACTAACAGTAAGACTGGCCTTTTAAATTACTACGTCTGTAGTACGCAAACAGCCGAAAACTACAATACGTCTTTAGCTTTCAAGAGGACTAAAAATATCTGGCCTGAAAGGCGGACAGTAACTGATAGCAAGCTCGCGTGAAGACTCGTGACAAGATAGCTCACTCTCTCTCCTTCTACTACGTTCTTGGCAAAAAGCCACAACTTAAATACTTAAGCGTTAGCAAGTACAATTTGCATAAACATATTCACGCGTTAATTCTGGCCGGAATTAGAAAATAAGAAATGATAGTAAAGTTTTAAAATAAAAGACCCGCTAGAGTTTGTTCTATAAAAGTATTCTAAGTCCAGTTCATTAATGGCTTATTTTTGAATAATTCATATCTTTGGATTATACCCTGTTTATTTTATAACGTCACTGACAAGGTGCTCAACTCTATTTCGTCCTGTAGAACAAGACTAGCTCGTCTGTCGTGGTGATATTACGCGTGTGCTTGGGCTCTTCAATTAAGTGTTAATTAGCGGTCCTTTTGAGCTGGTGTTTTAGTTTTTGTTCTTAACGTGTGTGAGAACACAAGTGAATTATATTGATATAAGTTTTGTGATTGTGAGTGCTCTGGTTCGATCACTATTAGTGTTTTCGATTCTAAAACACCAGTGCTTGCAAGTGTGATCAGCGTGTTTAGAGCATCCTGGCAGACGACCAAGCTTGATCAACATTTTTTGGATGGACCCACAAGGAATGACGAAGCTTCGAATCACAGTAAGACTGTTAAGGTTTACAAAGTAATTATTCCAGCCTTAGCATATCTCATTGACTGAATTTTGATAATTAGTGTATAACTAGCAGTGTTTTTAACCAATATTTTGTGATAACAGATAAGTACTTAATTGCAATTTAATAGAGGTAGGCGTATACTGTGTAAGATTTATTCTGTATATGATTTTGGCACTAGCCAGCAACAGTATTATTTCTAAGCATATCGCCATTTTTGGCTACAGCTGACAATAATCTTACAATAGTTCTTACGCATCATTGTACAGACTTTTATGTAGTTATACACTCTTTTTCAAAAATACTCGAAGCACCGTGAAGGAAGCGGTTTTTTTGATGAAATTGAACATATGTATAGCTCATACACAGATGAGAATAAAATGATTAAAAAATCAAGGTCATAGTAACTGTTCAATGCTCACAATGAACCACTGAGTGTTCAAATTAGTAGTTGGTCGAACAGTCCCTGGGGGCAATGCATGCTTGAATTCGTCAAGGCAAGGAGTGGTAGAGGTTCCTAATGTCATCCTACGACATATTCTGCCAGGCATTTGTCAGTTGTCACTCCAGATCTGCGATATTTTGTGGTACCCGAATCTGGCGGCCTACCGTGTCCCAGACATTCTCGATTGGGGAAAAGTCTGGTGACCTTGCTGGCCAAGGAGTATCAAGAGCATGGAGACAGTCCAGAGATATGCGAGCGGTATGTGGCCTGGCAATATCTTGTTGGAAAATGGCCCCAGGATGACGTGCCATGAAGGATAATGCAACCGGCCGCAAGATGGTATCAACAGATCGTTGAGCTGCTAAAGATGTACGGAGGATGACTAAAGATGACCTGCTGTCATATGAAAAGCCTCCCACACCCTCACACCAGGGGTTATTGCTGTATGCCTTTGTAAACCACAGGCTGATTGGGACCGCCGGCCCTGTTCTCTCAAGACACGAACACTGTGGTCATCTGCTTCAAGAGTGAAGTGGGATTCATCACTGAACACTATATGATGCCAGTCTGATACTAGAGGTGACGTGCAGTTGATACTCTTTCAATTCATATATTCTTAATGCTAGGAGATGAAAAAATAAATGTAATAATTAAACCATTAATAAAATTTTTTTAATATAATTTGACGTAGCTATAGTAATGTAAATGTATTATGTGATGTACTAATGTATGTTTGATGTAATTATGAAATATAAATTTACAATAACAATGTAAGATTTCAGAAATTATGCAATTGTCTGTAACATTATAAAAATGAAAGGAAATGTATTAACAAGATCATTGCCTTAGGAATAAGACAGCCTACTAGGACATGATTAAAATATTGTTAATAATTAGTTCCTTAATAAATGTTTAATGTAACTTGATGTATTTAGATATATTAATGTAAATGTATTGTATGATGTACTAATGCATTTATGTTATATAAATTAAGTAATTGTTATATTAATCTCTCATAATCCAACTTTTGTTAATTGATTAATTTCATTGTAATAATTGTATGAAGTGTTATTGCAATCGTATATTCAATACGAGAGTCTAGAAATTATCTCTGTAAATAACTGTTGCTAGGCTGGCTTCTGATGCGGGCCACCGAACGCCCAGCGGGTGCAGTAATGCGACGGAGCAATACCTGTAAAAATCACTGACGAAGTTCCAGTGCTCTGTACACTTTTCCCTGCGCCTGTAATAATTGATAGGAATGTATTGTTGATAATAATATTAATTTATTTTAAGCATAACTGTAAGTGCAATAACATTTTTACCGTAGCACGGTAAGAATAACTTACCAGTTCAATTTACATTTATTGTAATGTTGTGAATACAATAACTTACGTATTTCCATGTTCTTGGATTTTATAATTTGTATTCTGAGAGCTAAGACCATTTGCTACCTGATTCAGATTAACTTATTACATACTTTAACAGTAAGTGCAACTCGTGGTTGATATTGTTCGTGCAATAACTTTTGTGTAGAATTACTGAGTACCGTATCTAGCTTTAGCTGCTCACATTTGATCTATTGCTTCCTCGAATACGGCCAACACGGCCCCTGCACCCTCCTCCGTTATTTCAGAATGTTACGTTATTAAAGGCACCGTATTTTGACTCCTCACAAACGTTCTGAGAGAACTTTCTGGCACACAGTTCATCTATATATGCATTTCTAGGCGCAGCGCCCGCCATAAGCTTAATAAAGAAGATCAGAAGACCCTAACAGATTTTATAGACAAAAAATTGTTTTGGAGTAAGCTGTTAATAAATTCGCAACAAGCGCAGACTGGGGTCCTTAACGGCCAATCTGAGTTTCTGGGAAAGTTTCTTACTTTATTTGAAACAAATTCTAACTTCGCAATTACCCACACATCTCGCCCACCCCTAGCATCTGCAGCGGATCTACAGCCAAAACGGCACGATCAGTCTTTTAGTTCAGCGTAAGAAAAAGCATCTTAACAAACTTAAGAACACGTTTTGCTGGTGGCCTCCAAGAATCAATAAGTGACTGTCCAATCCCTTGAACAGCAACTAGCTTTTAAGTTAAAACCCATCAAAATTGAAATTCCTATTTAACAAATCTGAGTCACAAGATCAAAGGAACTTTTAATTAGGTAAGCTACCAAGGATCATATAACAAAGTTAAAAGATTTAGTTGCTTCGGAGCAGAATTTTAAAGACTCCCTTCGACTTCGAGAGCCTAAGCCAATCAAAGAATCTATTATAGTCTTTGGAGCGCCTGACGGCACAACCGCGAACGACCTAGTTGCAGCCTTTGAGGCACATCTTTCCTCCCTTCAGGAGGGAGTCATCCATCCCCGTACCCCCTTACATCGTTCTGACGCCAATATTAAGTGGATAATCAGCTTAGATAAAGACTACTACAAGAGGCTTGGATTCAGGGGACGTACATACCTGAGATTTCATTCCTGCGCATTTAGACGATAGGCCCGTTTAACACGTTGCTATAACTGCCAGGGATTCAGCCATGTGAGTAAGCACCGAGAAGAACAGCTACCCTGTGTTCCGTGTGTTGAATCACACACCGAACCAGCTGAAAATTGCCAGGCTACGCCCCTTTGCTCTAACTGTACTGCCGAGAACCTCAACAAGGTAACAGAGTATGACTGTAGGGATCCAGCTAGTTCAAAATAATGTCCAACGTAAAAACGTGAGCTTCAACTTCTCTTGCGCAACAAAGCGAACTGAACACTCCCCCATACTTGAATAATTACGACCTGCAATTTGTAAAATGTAATCTGCGAAGATGCTCAGTTGCTCTTTCTCATATACTACAAAAGCAATTTGAACTAAATATCCTATAGGCCTCTTTCAGGAGCCTTATATAATTTCAGGATCCACTTCATAGAAGAAAGTTTTCTATCTTAAAATAGCATGGCGGCATTAATCTATAATGGCCTGATTCGTGATTCCCATGATTTGGAAACGAACTCTACACACCATTTCCGTAGTTTTCAATACCAGATAAGGAAGTTTTCCAATCATCTGTTTACTTCCCACCTAGCGTATGCATCGATCAGCTACTCTCTGAATTGGATTATCATAAAATGTACCACTCCAAATATATCTTAATTGGCGGAGACTTCAATGCCTCCAGTAGCCTACAGAGAGCCTCGTCAGAAAACTCACGATTCGCTTCTGTCATAGACTTTATGGAATCCAACCGGCTGGCAATTATAAATACCTTTGACTCACCACCCACGTTCGACACAATCCGTGCAAGAAGATGGGCGGACATCACTTTGGCAACCACAAGCGCAGCTTGCAACATTTCAGATTGGGCAGCCCAAGATTTCCCAACCCTTAGTTAACACGGTGCGATTACATTTATCATCTAATTTCCGCATACCACAATCACAAAAAGGCGCTTCAAAACCACTTATGGCGGGATTAAAAAGCTAGAAAAATACCTCTCAACTTCCATTGACACCCTCACCAAGCTTTTCAGGATTCCACAACTACTGTTGATTTGAACATAGCTTACGATCAACTAGTAGAAACATGCATAGCAGTCTGGTATCGAACATTTAAACTGAAAAATATTAAGCTCGCTAAAGCTCATCATTGTGGACAGATTCGCTCAAGCAGGAAGGGAGCACTAAGGAGATTAAGACGCCAAGAACAGGCGGTAACGGCATCTGATACCCGTCACGAGCTCTTCGTTAAATACAGAAAATTCCAACCGGAACACAAAAGGAAAATTGCAACAGCCAAGCGACGAACTTATTGCTCTTGACCTGAACAATTCAATAATCCAGATGATCTTCACAATTGCTCCGGAACTCATAATATCATCCTTAACGGTCTGCTGGAATTGTTGACACTTTCCCCTGTCTACAAAAAGAGCGGAGGCAGCTCTTTGCCCCAAAAAGGACAAGGATCCACTTTTGGCGACATCCTACATACATTCTATTGACTTATATGACGTTTGCCCGCGTGTGGCAAATTTTTAGACAGGGTCATACTGAGAAGACTGGCATTTTTCCTATATCGAAATCGCACCATGGAACTATCCCAGTTTGGATTTCGAGGAGACATGTCCACAGAATCTATCTCGAATTTTCTGCAAATTGTCAAAACTAACAGAAGCAATGGAGCGCACTCGCTAATTATTAGCATTGACATACATTAGGCATTTTATTTCCTGTGGTGGCCGGATATTATCGAAACCCTGAAGACTATGGGGTGGATTTAAAGACTTAAGGAGCTACCTTAATGATGACTCCATCCAGATGACTACAGACTCGGATATTGTCGTGCAACTTATCTCCACCTGGATAATGGAAATAAACTTTTTGATTTTCCCATCCACCCAGCTTTCCACAATCTGAATTCTAATATCAGTATCAATTCTTCCCCACTATGGGATAATCAGTTGGCGATCTATAACCATGGATCTCGAACGGAGTCTAGAACGGGTTGTGGAATTCGTATTTTGCACAACGGTAAGCAGATAGAAACATGGAAAAGGAGGTTGACACAAAATAATTCAGTTTTTCAAGCAGCAATTAAAAAGGCAATCAACCTGTCATACAAGTTCAATTCCAGGGTCACTATATACAGCGATTCACTCTCGAGTTTTAAGGCAATAGGAGGCATACCTAGTCGCCATCTAATTGTCTTTCCTCAACATTCCCCAGACTTTACGTCCAGTCCTGTGTTGGGTTCCCGCCTACGCAGGCATTATAGGCAACAAACAAGCGGACACAACTGCCAAAGAAGCAGCAACAGGTTCAAATCTTCCTGAGCACTATCTGCCACTGCTGAACTCATAAAGATAATTTTTGAGCAACTGATTAACAAATGGCAAGACAGACGGCATACCTTCACAACACGTAGGATTAAGTTTATTCCGCAAGTTACCACAACCATGCTGTTCTATTCGTCAGAACTGAGAAAATTCCTGTCGGGCCACGCCCCTTTTTAACTTTGAAACGATTTGGACTTGCGGACAATATGTGCGATTGCGGGGAACAAGGATCCCCTGATCATTTTGCCTTTACTTGCATAAACACAGTGAGGTACCACCTTAAAAAACCTGCGGAAATGTACAGGAAGGAGTGGGCACTCCACCTATTGAAATATCAGAGCGCACATCGTAAACTTTATAAGGTAATACAAATTTGAAAAGAACGACATTCATACCATGACTAATAATCCCAATCTGCATTGATACGTATAATAATTTACATACAATTATAGGTTATGTACCGAACGTTGTTTAAAAAGTATGTCGTACATAGCTAACACAATGCTAATGTATAATGTAATGTAAAAGTGTCCAAAGCTACAGAAGTGCTTATGAAGTTAATATACTGCATTAATTGTAATACTAATGCATATCGAATGCTGTATAGTGTTTGTGTCAATGTATTTTATGTAGTACCTGTCAATGTAACACAACGCCAAACGATGGCAATGGCAAAGTACCATAATGCAAATTGAATGTAATGTAATATGTCAATGCACATAACTATGAATGTAATTAAGTGATCTATATCTCTGTAAGCCAGCTAATGCAAATGTCAATATTAGTATAAGCAAGTAGTGATTCATATTACTGTGTCTTTATAAGCCATCTAATGCAAATGTTAATATTAGTATAAGAAAATCGACATTCATATCGACTCTAATAGTTCTGTAACAAACAAATGTAATTGTAACTCGCCGAACGTTTGTCAGAAAAGATGACAAAGTATATTTAAAGCTACGGCTCTATAAATCTGATTACGTCCCAAAAATACTCATAGACTATCAGCCCACCTTGGGCTGCAGGTTTGTAGATTTTATACTGATCAGGTGCATAATTCCGCTTGGTTTATCCTTAGGTCGGAAAGCCTGGTCAATAGTGCCCAATCTACTGAGCCCATTGCAAGTACTTACAGGTTTACCTCCAACTGACCTAGTAGCAGAACGAGACGCCACTCTCTCAGTTCTTCGCTTAAAAGTAAATAGTACTTTATGGAATCACTTTTACTATCCTACTGATTATGAAATAAAAATGTCAGAACTCCTTTCTCATCCAGCTCTGAATGACTTAGGCAAGTATCAATACTACGTTCATTAAGTATTTTCCAAAAGATCCTACAATTTACACAGATAGTTCTAGACTAGATGCTGGAATGGGAAGCGGATTATGCGTTTTATAAGTAACGAGACTCTTCGCACATAGAGAAGAAGATTCCATTCAAATAATACAATTTTTCAAGCAGTTAACCGCAACTAAAGAAGCAGTCTTAATTTCTATTCGATTTTTAAATAGAGTTCTAATCTGTACCTATTCATGGTGAAGACTTCAAGTCATTGCTGGAATACAATCAAGGAGACCTCTAGTATTTGAAATTCAAAAGCTCCTGCTTTGATCTGCTTTAGAACTAAAACCGACCTTATGCTGGGTACCAGCACACACAGGAATAGTAGGAAATGAGCAAGTAGGCTAATTGGCCAAAAATGTGGGTATGGGCATACATCTATCAGAATATGCATTACGATTTCCAAGCTCTTTCCTGAAGAAAGAAACATTCGTTAGCATGTTACAAGAATGGTAATTTCCCTGGAATAACGATACAACGGGGCAGAACATACAAGTACATCCCAAAAATGTCTACTGATTTATCTACATTCTCTAATACGATCACGAATTATTCAACTGGTCATGGACCTTTTATGGCTTACTTGAATAGATTTGGCCTATAAGAGAATAGCTTATACCTCCTGTGGTTATCACGGATGACCCGATTACTACGCGTTTAATTGCCCACACACCAAAAATTTTCATTTACGACAACTTTCAGAATAATATTGGGCAAACTGTTTTAGCCCATTATTGAAATCAGAAGGAGCATTAAATAAACTGTAGGAAAATTTGTTACAACTTAAATTCATTTTCTTTCCCTGAATCAAATTTCAATTAGTAAGTTTTGCAGAATTTCTGCTGTTAATAAAAAATTTCACCAGTATGCTATTTATAACCTATTCTGTATTTATATGAAATTTTACTGACTTTTTTTTTGTAGCTGATTAATATAAGATTGTATGAAATTAACTCATCGTTTAGCTATTTAATGATATCAAAATGTGTTGTTCTTTCATTAACAATTAATATAAAATTAGAAACAATTGTTATTTTACTTTCTGGTTTGTTGTTGTTGTTTAAAGTTTCCAATTTCTTTGTTTATAATTTCATGTATGCTTATTCATATTTAAAGCATTTTTTTATTTCATATTTAAACGGACTTTTTTTTTCTTTTTTGCATTTGTATACATCGCCAGTACACCTACTATTAACTACTTTGCACAATTTGTAAATAGAGTACTAATGTATTCTTGAATGAATTCAAATTACCTATTAACGTATTTAGACAAGTGTACCACTGAGAAATGAAGTTTTAGACACTGCACCTATGTCTTAGTATTGGTTTGTTAAGTACTTACTGCTATGCTCTACTTTTCACATAATGTATCAGAAAATGCATTTAAAATATGTAAGCATTACTCAATTTATTATGTAAAGTTTTATAAAATGCACTTGCGTCATTGAAGTTTCTTTCAGTATCTTTTTTTACTTAATTGTGCGAAGTAAAAAGGAAGAATTGTAATTGCGAAACATTTCGGGTATATGCCAACGAAAATATCCATTTTGACAGCCATCGAAAGCAATTTAATGATGTTTTTGCGTGACATCTGTACATAAGGACAGAACAAGACTCTTTTTCCGTAAAAAAATCATAAAACTTATTTAAAATGGATTCTGAAGAGATTTTTTTCGTGGCATCTGTGCCTACGTACGTAAATATTCTAATAACTCAAAAACAAGTAGCCTCAGAACGTTTAAATTTTGTATACAGGACTGTTACAACATGTAGACGTGCCTATTTAGGTTGCAATCGGCCGCACCAAAAGTATATAAATATATGTATGTAAGATAAAAAATATGTAAATCAAAATTATAATTTAAATTAACCCCTAATTCCCTTTAATTCTCTCCCTCTGTTTTAAAAATCGTAATACATTCTCTGCACTGCGTCATTTCTAGCTCATTCCATTTTGCATGGCCTGCGCAGCGCTGATGACGTTATAATTGGAAACTGAAACTTTCAATCAAACCAAAACTTTTATCTTCGTGTGCTTCTATATTGGCTAACTTAAGCACTTCAGTTGCTCTCTCTTCAATGCTTGTTCGCTATTTCGTTGTGCGCGCTTTCTATCGTGATACTTTCCAAAATGTAAATGTTCCTGAATAGGAACGACTAGTGTTAAGTGACTGTGGCCACGAACTTCAACTGAAAAATAAAAATGGAATTAAAACCGCCTCGACTGCCAAGTTTCTTTATCTTACATAGCTATTACGAATCGAAGCTGTTCCGCCTTTTTCCTTTCTATTTTTCTCCGTGGTTCAACCATCCCAGCTTCGTCAAACATCTGCCAAAACGTGTAATAGAATAGCCTCACCACTCACCCACGATGTGTTGGAATGACTGAAATATTACATGTATATATATATATATATATATAAAACCACTGTTACTCGGCTCACTGATCTCAGTTTCTTTATTCTTATATGCTTAAATTATGCAATTTTTGCTTTAAAAATGATTGAGTTATGTTGTTCCTATCTTCCAGCCAAGGTTTCTATGCCTGCATGCAAGATGCAGTCTTTTAAAGTGAAATGGTAGGTCAGTGGGGATTATTGGGATTCGAGGTACGATAGCACTAAATTTTGCATAAGCATAACTGGTACATTTAGTTTCAATTGGAGTTTATGTGAGAGTTCACCTGATAGCTCTAGTGAATTTAAAAACTCAGCAGGATATGAAGTGCTTTGTTCTGTATCCATGATTGTATCTATTGACAAATACTCTTTTATTTCTCCCCGCAGCTCTTCCAAAATGTCAATGTTGATTTTGTTTACGATTTCATTTGTCGGCGCTAGAATTGCTCTTCCACATAACCAGTGATCACTATTTAAGTTTTCTTGCAAGTGCAGGTAAACTTTAGCAATATGCTCCACATCGTTTTCTACCAAATTACAAAATTCCTCTGAAAATAAAATACAACCTTCAGCATCTGTTTCCAAATATCCATCGTCAATTTTCAATAGTGTCTCTGCTAATTCCCCGAATCTACATCATTATGAAGATGCACTCTCATATTTGTTTAAGACTGAATTTTTCAACTTTCACTCATAAACTTGATGATTTGACACAGGCTTTAAGCTCATCTGTAGGTGTACCTCTCTGTATTACCGGTAGAGTTTGTCAGAAATCACCAGCCAATAAAACTACCATTCCTCTCATAATATCTGTACTGTCTCGCAAATCCTAAAGAGTTTGGTTAAACGCTTCCATAGCTTTTTGTAAGACATCGTTCTTTTATACCATACTAAGAGCTTACATTGTCATAACATCCTACTTCCAGAGCTATTTTTACTGAAATTGCAGATGGGCGAATCTTTCTGAGCAAGATTCAACGACAATTTTAAAACGGAATATGCAGTTCGGCCGCCGTTCAAGAGTTAGCAGCTATACCAGAAGAAGCTACAGCAACCGCTATTTTCTGGTCTTTTCTGACGGTCATTAATGATAAATTTAGCAAAACCCTTTTCCAGGTTCCTCCAGGAGTGTTGAGAAAGAAACGCGCACCATTCCCGGATTGTATTTTCGTAACACCTGATGAAACACTGACTTTGTTCTGGAAGTAACCGAGGGACCAATTCTGCTACTTGCTACTGCAATGAAATTGTAGTCTAATTCTCGAGCAATTTCATCATTAAAGTAATTTTCGTCTGATCGTCGTGGACTAAGCATTCCAAAATCTTGAAGCTTCTTCCCCACCATTGTCAAAACCTCTTTTCTAATTATGATCAGTGCTTCATTATAGATGTGCCCATTTAAAGTCATATGTGCATGTACTCGCTGCAGTCGCCACAAAATATCTTCCACCATGTCCTTTTTGTACTTATTCCATAAAGTTTGAGGATTAGAAAGGCCGCAAGATGATATAAAGGTTTCGTATAATAAATATATAAAGTATATAAAGGTTCGTAAATAATGAAATTCAGCACATAATTTTTTTACACTATATATACTACAAAATATATTTTAAATATGCGTAAAAACATTGTAATCCAAAGATAAAAAAGTACCACATTTCTTTTTAATGACAACCTATTTTCTGTAATGACAACGGAGAGAATTTATGAGAGTGAAATCGAATTTCATACTGTACATTAAAAATGAACATTGAAACTATTCCAACAGGAAATTAGAACAAAGTCTTTATTTAGATATGAAAATTTCAATTAAATTCGAGATGGATATAACATAACTCTTATTCTTCTTCCCATAGCTTTTGCTGGAAGGTTACTCCTGAACTTTGCTCTTACTACACCACTGTTACCATGTGGGCGAGTTACTTTACCCCAAATAGCACGAAGTTTTGTGTATTTATCCTTTTTGCCAGGGACTTTAGTTTTACTAAAAAAGAAAGCAACTGATAATAAATCACAAGTCATTAATTTAAAAAAAAATAATACTAAACAAATATAAAAATATACTAGATTAAGTTGAACTGGGAGGGATGACCAAAAATATTTTTAATTGTATATACTATTCCTTGAAATCAATAAAAAAATTTTAGGAACTTCATGATTATCTACTACATCCTTTGCCAAAAAATTTCAAATTCCATGGCAACTTTAGACAGCATTCACAAACTAATTTTCACTAAGGTAATGCAGGGATGGCAATAGCCATTTTCAGAAGGTAGCATGCTAAAAATTACATACAAGAGTCAATTAATAAAATTTAAAAAGCACGAAACATCAGTAATACAACTTATCTTTTTCAAGAAAACTTTTTCTTGCATTGGTCTTCTTTCCATATACCATGTACATCATCCGTTTTCATTTAAAATAAAATCACAGACATGCACAGATTCAGCTCTATACAACTTCTGAATTGAGCAGTGATCCTAACAGACTTGTGCAATATGCACACGAGTTGCCATATAAAAACTTTTTACCAACATCATGGGTCGCCATATTTTTCGACCCCTGAATATTTTTCACAAGTTTCCAAATGGGATAATTAGAATGTATCAAAAACAAGGTATTTAATTTTAAATCAGATTCCTGCTTGGAAAGAAAAATATTGTTTCACAACAATGCACAAGGATATTTGCTTCAAAACAACGCACAAGGATATTTGCCTGGGATTTCTTAAGAACAAGATGATGAAAAATTCAGAATAAGATTAAATATACAATTGTAGTTTTAAAAGCAAAAATTAATTTCAAACAATCCTTTCCAAAATAAATAACACAAACTCATTACAAGACCTACGCATACCTGCCAACCTCTAAAGATAAATATTCAGAAGATTTCTCCAAAATTCAGAAGAACACGAAGAATTAATATCATGCTTTGATATTAAAAAAATAATTTATACAACTCATTAATTACCAAGGAGGCAATATTTTCTCCGTAGCGTCTCCATTTAAAAATGGAAGACGCAAAAGATGAGTTTTCATTTCATTAGAAACACCACAGAAATATGTGACAATGATGGGGTAAAGCTTCCAATCGCTGTCGTTGCTGCCATCGATTGACACCGAAAATGCTGAATTCTGGAGTGCAGCTATCGTTTTACTTTGTGCATTGCAAGCAATTTCGTTCACAATAGAAGATGTTTTCATGAGAGCACAAGCATATTTCTGAGCAATCTTGGAGTCCGGAAGCATCCGTCTGAAAAATTGACCGGCGTGATCGGCAGCGCTTAGCAGCACGTTGTGTTCGATGAGGAATGCAGTAAACAAACACTCTGCCAAAATGACATCGGCATTCGAATTCGTAGCCAACTTTGAAAAAAAAATCATCCACTTTCTTTGACGTTTGATTCTTTAATTGTTGGAAATTCGGCTTTGTAGGCAGGCCGAAAATATTGAGAATACGGTTTTTTTGAACTCATTTCGTAACAACGACATATTAAGAAAATTCATAACACGTGAAAAAAAAAACAGAATCCGACAATTCACGCTCGCTGAGTAATTCCCTTGCTGCTGAAGCGAACGCGAAAAAATCTGGTGCCCACAAAGAAAAGAGTGGGAGAAACAAGTTCAGCGCATTGGATTGGCTGGTTAAGCGGCGAGTTGGGAGAAACCGCAGGTTACTGGATTCTAAGTAGTTGGTAGTTGGCGGTGAAACACAATGCAATTGGCGAAAATCGCTGAATTGGCAAAAAATTCTAAAACTTCGACAAAAATCATTAAAAACACTTGAAAAAAGAAAAAATCGTAAAAAATGGATTACGATCGTAAAATCATAAAAACAAACGCATTTTCGTAAAAATTACGAAAAATTCGTAAAAGTTGGCAGGTATGCCTACGACATGATTTTGTTATGCTATTTTTATAGCAAAAAATAAATTAGTATTACTACATTAACAGACATACAGAATTAACAAGAGCTCATTTTTTTTTAAAGATAATGTGACCACTTTTGCAGTGCTCTCTTATACCCACATTTTCCAAATAAAGATACAAAAATTTATTACATAAAGTAAAATGAAAATTTATTTATATAAGGACTGTTATAAAAAAACATGAAAATTTTTCAGTGTGCCAACAGCTGCTGTACTTTGGCCATAACATGCACTTAACAACATATGTTGGTAATGTATTGTTTTCTACTGGGTTTAAATTTATGCATTAATTGTCCAGTAACTATCGATTCAGCGAGACTAAAAATAAGCAGATCGTCAGATTCGTGAAAAAACAAAAATGAAGGAGCTGTAAGAACAATGCATCAATACATCAGTGCATTTTACATAAAACTGGCGAAAACATTCACGGAAATATTTCAAATGCTTAACAACGTATTTACAGATGACTGCAAAATGGGCCAAATGCAATGTTATGACTGGTTTCAATGTTTCAAAAAGGGCCAGATGTTCATTGGTGAAGATCCAAAGACAATCTTCCACGTGAATATGACAAAGCATGGACTGTACAGAAACTTGTATACTTGATACACTTTAATGGTCAACATGGAAAGCCACACGGGCCATCGTGGTCCCACTCAGTGCTACAGATGTCAGAATTCATCATGCAGAAGGCCAGTGCAACCTGCCACTGCAGTGTGTAAAGGAACTGAGTGAACCTTGCTGTCTGTTTTCTCCATTTACAGATGGCAGCACCTCCTAACCAGCTTATCCTTCATTTGCCAAGCCAACTTTAGGGGAAATTATGAAATTTTCTCAGTTTTCTCTCTTGCATGATCTCACTTTGGGTCCCATTCAGGTAACCTTCAATACAAGGCCCACAGTGGATACCAGTTTAGGCTACAAGGAAATACTGCAGCTGCAGCAGATGCTCTGTATAACACATTTGTGTCCCAAGAGTTCCAAACGACAACGAACATGTTTTCAGAGTGCATCATGAATATGTACCATGTGAGCAGAGTAAACGAGGATGTCTAACAGAGAATTTTTACATAACAGAGCTGCTGTACATAGAAAAGAAACCTAACTTTGAGAAACTAGTCATAGAAGCTTCATCATGAAAATGTTCCAACTCGCACATCCCTTCACGTTACCAGTTATCTGACAAAACATCCCAATTCCACAGTGCTTCACCCACCCTATTCTTTGGCCTTGGGCCCGGCAGACTTTTTTTTCCCCATACATAAAACCACTTTGAGAGAACGTCATTTCAACTTAGGGCAAATTCAGAAAAATGTGACAAGTATTACACACTCTCAGAAAAGTGATTTCCAGAAAATGTTTCAAAAGTAGAAGAAAAAATGGCAACACTGGATTGATAATAAAGGGAAATATCTTGAAGGGGATAGTAGCTGAAGGTTTGTATAAATAGCAATAAAGCAAGGAAACAAAATTGATCTTTTTTAACAGTTCTAGCATACCATATTAGTCATTACTAATAATACTTCGTCATAAAATCTGGACACATGAAACATGAGCAGAACAGATTAAACCTAGTAACTGTACATATAAATATAGCAGCTAATAGCAAATAATAAACTGCCATTGTATAAAGTAGATAAATTTGTACACGTAAGGTGTTGGTCTTGTGCAGTCACACCTATAAAAATGCCTTTTAGATTTAGCTTTGCAGTTTAAATTAATGAAAAATGGATTCCCCTTCTTATTCTTCTACCCCTTCTTCTTATGGAAAACCCCTTCTTATTCTTCTACCTGAATTATTACTACCTCATATAGTCTGAAATTATTTGGTGGGGTGTCAAGAAATTGATAGATTGCACTATATGAGGTATGACAAGAACTGCACGAGCTAACTATCAGATGTTACAGCACTCGTACAGCAAAAGCTGCATGTGTTATGTATAGCAGAATTAAAATCTTTAGACACAGTGCAATGTAGAATAGTCTTAATAATCCATCAATGAATTCAGTTAAGCATCCAAAAACAGTTTAAAAAAGTACCAACATGTCACTCCATGAAACAGATTAGCCCAAGATAATTCATAGTTGCCAGCCCAAGACACTCAAAAATTAGATTTTTTTTAAAAGAAATCATGAGAATTTTCTTAAACTCTGGATTAGAGATAAAAAGATTTTTTTCAATAATAAAAAATGTAGAAAGAAAATATATTTTAACAATGAATTAACTTTAAATGGTATCTGAAAGTTCAGTTCTTATTTCTTAAATGCAAAAAAGTTTTATTACTTTTACATTCTAATAGAAAAATAGTCTAATCAGTTTTATTAATCATTAAATATTTTAATCAGATCACTAACCACTGACTGCACAACATGAATTAATGTAATTCTGCACTGTAGAATTACATGAAAAACATCAAATGATAGCAAAATGGAAAATACAGAAAAGCATTGTTAAGGTCTTAAGACCCAAAATATAAATATTCATTCCTCAAAAGATAAACTCATAATAAATGGAATTTTATTTTTTTATTTTGACAGAGCTTTACATTTATATTTTGTGGTATTATTTTGAGAATTGTCAGGTAAATTGCTCGCAGGTATAGAAATTACCTTTTCTCACACTATTTTTAACAATGGCAACAATAACAATCTCAATTTACTTAATAACCTTTCTTCTCAACTATAGAAGCATTTACTTCTTCCTTAAAAAATGCAAATAGTCCACAATTCCAGTTAAACATTTCTCTAAAGATAACCAGCACATACATATATATTTTAGATTTTTTCTTATTTCAGCACTATGAAGCTGCTGGAATAGTTTGTTTTTTCCAAGATAATAATAAACATCAATAATGTGTTCAAACACAGTTACTGGCAAAGAAGCTGAATCTTTTTCACTACTAAATTTAAGAGGTGACAGGTGCATTTCGTAATTTGCAAATATGAATTTACTTTTTTTAAAAGAGTATCTATCTTCAAGCCTAAAATTCCTGGTATGTCCACTAAATGCTGAGCAATTATCCTGAAGAATTTAAATTTTTAATAATTAGCTGTGTTATTATTAAAGCCTGTCGAATTTTTTTAAAATTGGGAACAGAATGTAAATTACACTCAATTTCCGAAAACTGGATTAGAAATAGACAGTTTTGCATTTATATTATTGCTTCCATCCATAGAGGCAGAATGGAACTGTTTTAATGCAATCAATAACTGAACATATTTTTCATGACAATTTCTTGAAGCCATTTCTTCTACAACTGCAACTGTTTTTATTCCTGCACTTGAGTAGAGTGTTTCTTAGCTATTTCACTGACAGAAAACGTTTTTTAATAAAAGTTGCAAAATGACCTAACGCATTCAGTAACAGGTTATAACTCTAGTAAAAAGGCAGAAAGACAATCTGAATTAATAACTTTTTTGTCCTTTGTTTCCCGAGAAAAAAATTTTTTTTCCCAGTGCACATGCATGTTTAAAAACATCAGCCCTTCCACTGTGCAAAATCTAAACATCGTGCAATATTACATTTCCTTGATGAAATAATAACAGGAAAGTCATCTGCGTAAGATTTTTGAAAAGTACATTAGTATTTTACATTTTTCAGACATAACTAAGACAAAAGATGACTTCGTATTCTTACACACAAAGGAAAAACGCACCATATCTCAGTGATGAAACAACTTTGGTTTTTTTATATCCATCTACAGAAAAACAAGCACTTTCAGATGACAAAAACCACTTGGGGGGGGGGGGAGGGGGGGGGGCAAACAGGAAACTATTAAGCAAGCTACAAAAAAAGCATGCGAAATTTTAATAAAAGAAAGAATATGTTAAAAATCAGAATTTCCCACTTAAATCAAGAGAGTTGGCAGCTCTCTTGATTCAAATCTCCTTGAGAACTCTTTATTCTAAAATTTAATGTTCATGATACTTCGACAAGAAATTAAAGCTTCATGCACATAAAATTCAAATAATGTAAAGCATGCCTCAAAATGATTGCGTGCAATATGAATCTGCTGTAGATGTGCTGAACAAATTGAAAACAATAAAAATGTTCTTAATAGTGTTACCTTTAGTGATTTATCTGCATTTCATGTATCAGGTACTAAATGAATTGTCACGAATGTCCGATACAGATCATAGAATCACTGCATAATTCACTTGAACTGGAAAGGGATTCCTCAGAAGTTAATCTATGGTATATTCTTTCAACAAGCAATGTGTCTAGCCCTTTCTTTTGAGAAAACAGCATAAAGAGTGACACATACTCAGATGTTAGAAATCTTTGCTATACTGACTCAAAGATTTTCCACCTCACTATTACTTAAATCTATACACTTACACAACCACTTAAATGAACATTATTCCATTGTGCAGCTTTTTCGCTCTCTAGGTATTGGAATTTTTTCTCAAAAATCATGCCTATTGGACATCTTGTACTAATATGCAGGAACTCATGACAGTCGCTTCTCATTTCAAAACGTATGTTGTTTGCCACCTCTGGTATAAAATCAAGTATCATTCAGAAACATTACTTGCAATAAAAGGATCTCGCATCAAAATTTACTAACTTCTGTAATTATATTGCTAATGAGTAAAAATATTTTATATCTCCCTTCTAGTTTTTAAAACAATCTTCAAATGTGTTTTCAAACTATCTGTATTCTGTTACATTTATATGCACAAAATTCTGAAACATTACATTCGCGTTTTCTACTGCTTGTTGATAGCAATACACAATATATGCAATATTTCTACTTAAGTATAACAGTATTTTATATTCTACTAAGCATTAAAAGAATTTTCACACACATAACACATTAATTAAAAAAATGTGAAAAAAAATATCTCTGAAAAAAGCAGAAATATTAAACAAATACAATTATAAAACTTACTTTTTTGCTCTGTAGACAAAAACACACTTTTTCCCCATATAAAAATGTGTCTCGCGTCTTGTTACAACTCCTTCAATCTTCAAGAGAGATGTATTTTCATGCTGATTGCGAAGACCTCTTTTGTAACCAACAAAAACTGCTTTACAGTATAATCTGGAAAAAAAAAGAAAAGAAAAAGATTGCTACAAACGGAAAAAGTAAAATATAATTTTTAAGCTGTAAGATATTCCTAAATTTAATCTTCTGCTAAAAACAAATGAAAATACAAACAATGCACCCTCATTATAATGCTAGAGATGAGGTCAGACTTAACTCATATAGGGAGATACACACTACACTGAAAGTTCTTTCAATAAAAGTCAAGCATTTAAACGGCATAGAATAACTGCACATATATATTTATGTAGATGGATGACCCCCCAAAAAGAAGAGTTACAAACATTACTATTTGAAAAGTAATTATTGTGGAGGAAATACTTTTTCCCCAGTGTAGACAGATGGCACTAGTTTTCTAGCAGCAATTATGCAGGTAGTTAGAGTAAGTTTGTAGATGTGTCAGAGTGATTGAAATGGCAAGATGTTTAGAAAAGTGGTCTCACTGTGAGGAACAAGCTGCGATTCATTATCTGGATCGTCGCCTACCATTATTGCCAATCCTTATTGTGCCACCTTGACAAGGTTATGCGAAGTCATCTGATACACGTGCCCTGGCATTTAAGTGCTGGTGTCATCCTCCTGTATGACAATACGCAGCTCCATATTGCTTGCCGAATTCAAGAATTGCTGCAAAAGTTAGAGTTACCTCCCCCCCACACACACATAGCCCAGATTTAGCACCCAGTGACTCTGTGGTACTTATGATTCACCGTAAAACTTTGAAAACTGACATTTTCTAATTCCTCACTCTCATAAGCACTTCAAGCAATATGACTATATGATTCATCTTTTTATGTGTATGCTATTCCATCATCTACATTTAAAAGAGTTTTGGTGTCTCTATTCAGAACTTAAAGTAAGAAGACATTCATTCATTCATTTCCCTGCAGATGCCTCAAAAACCCTAATGTTGCAGCAAAATTCTGCCTATATTTTTCTTTTGCTTGACGAACAGCTTTTCAGTCTCAACAATTTTTTGAAGTTCAAAAATTTAATATTTTGTGTATTTCATTAAACAAAAATGGCACTTTTCTGTTATAGGGACCAGATTCAGAAATGTATATATGTATGCAAGTGTGTATGTATATATGTGCATACACACATATACATTCATCCGTACATATATACATGAAGACATACATAGATTTCTGAATCTAGTCCTGATAACAGAAGAGTGCCAAAAAATTCTATATAGTTGTTGCAAACTTTGTTTTTGTTCATATTTAGCTGCCTATCATACAATCTGATGAAAGTTAGTTCATCCCTATGATGTATAATGTGCAAGATTGTAAAGGAATCTAGGAACCATGAAATCAATTATCAGCAAAGACTATTTTTTTAATCTGTGTATTCGAATACTCTGCTTCCATATTAAATAATTTTATTAGTCCAAAGCGATTTAGTCCCGAAGGACTATTATTTTCGTTTTGCGATTTTGCGTCGGAAACACAAAAACGGCGTATCACTTTTCAAATTGTTGCCACTAAATGTTATCGCTCTGCATTAAATTTTAAAAAATGAAAAATCTGTATAAATGCATGCAAGTTTTTTTTTTTTTTTTTGACGTAGCTTTCTCTTCAAAAATCGTCTGCGTGCGTTGCACGGGAAAATAAAAAGGAATTTTAATTACAGTTCTAAATAAATAGCCAAATAAATGTGAAATTCGCAACAATATTCTCTAAAACTTTAACGAATTTTTCATTAACAAACTCAAAGATTTCAAAGCCAGCAATACCAACGTTGTACAGAAAAACATGTTTATCTCCAGCGCGTGAGAGCGTGTACCGAAATTTCAAAAGATATGCTCAATTTAAAATTATTTTGCGATATTGCTGTTGAACTGACTTTTATGGTTTAAGTGCGAAGAACATGGTATTTAACAAATAAAGGTAACACACAAAATGTTAAATAAACGTCCCTTTGGTCGTAATTTAAAATCTGAAACATTTCAGATTTTTTTTTTAAGTAGCTGTTTTTGCACTTTCACTAAACACGCAAAATTCTTACAAAAAAAAAAACTCGTTTTTAAATTGATGCCAACTTAAATATATGTTTAACATTTTAGAAAAGGGAGAAAATGAAAAACGTGAAAAAATACATGTACAATGAAACTATTGCTTATTTTCCAACTGAAGGAAGGTTAAAAAAGATGAACATTTCATAAAGGAAATAACTCACAAATACCTCATGCTTAAAAAGTGACTATGAAAATATTTGTTTCACATAAATAACAAAAAGTTACTACTTCCTTTATCATTCATTATGAGTTAAAAACCTAACATTTTAGACGGAAAAAAAAAAGAAATACTGAGTTAATAACATCATATGAACACATGATAATGAAAACAGCCTGAAAATGAATGTTGCATTTAAAAAAATTGGAAATTAGATCCATTAATTCTAGCACAGATTCTGGAAACTGATCAAGGTTAACTGTTTTAACAAGCAAGTATGTAAATAAAAATCAACATACACATATGCTTCTTTTCCTCACTTCATCAATACATTTTATAAAATCTGTTCAAAAAATGCTTCTGAAACTTTCAACCATGATTTCAACCTTTAATTTTTTTTGTTTGTAAATTAAACTTTTAATCACTGGTAAATGCAATGAAAGGAATATGTTTAAACAAGTCTCAAATCACTTAATGGATATACATATCCTCCAATGCCTTTTGTTTTAAAATGTTTTTCTGTGTTCTTTAAACATCTCGATTTTGATTATTATGCCATTCATTAAGCCTTTACGTTTTAGTTTGGCCTTTAAATAGGCTTCCTGAAGCTGTGTTACAGGTTAGTCAATCAGAGGAATTATTGCTAATTTGAATTATAAATCAAGTTACTGAGTGAAGTAACCTAAGTAACAGCACAGAAAAATCTATGATGCTTCTTGTAAAAAACCCTAATTACAAGACATGCTAAATGTTAAAGACTATCACATATGATTTCAAGCAACATATCTATATCTTGAAATAGTAAACAGTGTTATAACAAAGAAATGCTGTATTTTTCTGTTAAGCATAACCAATAATTTTCAATTTCATAATACTGCTGGAAGTTAGACTAGCTTTAACTGAATTTATAATAAATATAGCTTTAAAACAACTATCATTAGAAATTAGTAATAGCTCTAAAATAACTGAATATTTTTTTACAATTGCACGACATCCCTGTATATCACTAAATTTTAAAAGTTACATGTTTAATAATGTTTACGAAATATTTCAATTTTATTTTCATTACCATAATGAATTAAAAAATTTTCTCCATTTTTGTACTCCTTATATTCTCAAATCACAGAAAAAATTATAGATTTTCTTCCGCAAAGGATCCGTTGGCGGCGGTGCATATTTACTCGCCAAGCTCGCCGGTTAATCGGCCATGATTTTAGCCAGGGTTCGTACCCATTTCTGCACAGAGAAATTAAGTACTTTTAAGGAACACTAATGAAAACAATTAAGGACCTATGAGCAAATGGGAACTGAATAAATTCAATTAAAAACCTTATCTATACCTGAAATTCACTTTTGTAATACCATCCTAAAAACAAATAGATCAATAAGTAAGATGGATTATTATTAAAAATAACTTGATTAAAATAATTATTAATAAGTTTGAGAACAAACTAGTATCATTAAATATTTTGCTCTTATTAGTTGGACATAGTTTGTCAGGACTACTGTTCCTTCTAGTTGATTTTGCAAACATAACTGGAGTCCTTAATAAGAACAGGGAGCTTACTCAAAGCTATGTTTGTGCGTGTGTAAAAAATAAAACAAATATAAGGAGGGTTAAATTTTAACCTTTATTCTCACAGAGTTCAGCCGCTCCTGCGTTTTGGGATACAAAGACCAATACGTTTGATCTAAAACGTAAGAAATAAGAAAATAAACTAACTTAACTAAATAAGAATTAAGATGCTTTACAGAGAATAGTAACGTGAAGATTGGCCCTTTACTACTACGTATATAGTGAGCAGAATACAAAGACTACAGTTCGTCTTCAAATATCAACAAGAACCAAGTTCTAGCTTTAAAGGCAGACAACGAAAATCACATGCGTGGTAAAGGCCGCGAGAAAGCTATCTTTCACTTCTATCTTGGCTAAAAGCCATGTCTTATATACTTCTACAGTTTGCATTGCATAGACTAAATCTATTTGCACTTATTCTGGCCGGAAATGGAAACTAAGAGAAGATAGTAAAGGTTTAAAACAAAATAAAGGTTAGTAAAACTTAAAATCCTTGCAAGTTGGAAAGAAAATAAAAGGCATTTTATTTATGTTTTACTAACAGTTAGCTTTATGTTGATTTTTTTTAATCATTTTGTCCCATAGTTGCTCATTCTAGAGGTTTAGTACATAGCAGGTAGATTTTATGTCAAGTGGCATAGGTTAATATGAGAAATAAAATCATAATCAGCATGACTCAGAACAAAAGACTAGCTGTAGTCACTGCTGCTGTTTGCCTCGAGAGAGACCTGCTGATCAGAGTAAACCTTGAAAGGCCTGATGTAAGCACGGTTGGCAAGTTTTTAAAGTTAGTTGGGCTTTGTCTGACGCAGTTAGACAAAGCTCATAGCTTCGTGTAGAGTTCCAGGGTTTGTAATCCAGTTAATAAACTTTAAGGTTGCAATAAGCCACTAAAGCACTAGAGGTGATAAGTTGTTTTGTATTAAGTCTCACTAGATGCGAAGAAGTTTTACCTGCAATTCTACATTTTTTGTGTTTTATCTTATGACCACAGTAAAAATTAATGAAAGTCAATAACTCGCTTTAATATGCAGAGATAATTTTTAAGGGTAAACAGTTAGTTATAAATAATTAAATTAGGTAGGTAGATCCTCAGTCATTATGGATTTACATGGTCACTATTAAATTTTATTTATTTTTTAACAACATTTGTTAGAAAAGCTCTGTTAAAATCACAATCTAAAAAAATTTTACAATTTAAAATACATGCAATTTATGACATTGTGTCTTAAACGAGATTAGGATAATTACACCTTAAAAACTGAAAACATTCACGTTTTGTAGCAACAACACATAACACAATATGCGACTTTTTAATTTGAAGCTTTTCCAGATATTTTGGCTAATTTATATTGATTTCCTTCTCTTTAAGCATATTTTCTAACAATTAGAAATTTGTCTCAATATGCAAACCAATGTTCTCACTAGTTTCTGCATGCATTATTTCCTAACTTTTCAATCTCTCCACAATGTACCTATGAGGGTTTACTCGATCTGGTTAAAGTTAAGACGTGAAGAACAGATGTGAAGCAAATTTATCGCTATGTCTAAAAGTAACTACAAAGGTCAGACAACGGTTTAAATAAGCCTCTTATTTAAAAAGGGCTTAGAACACAAAGATATGTTTTTATTCTAACAAAATCAATTACAGCTCGTGGTGATGTAATTAAGCAAGAAGAGTTAAACTCAAACTAAAAATGTGGACTAGAGGTCAAAGACTATACAATTTTATTTTAATTGAAGCTGACTCAGTAACTGTATCATCATAACAAATTCAAATGTCGCAAGCGATAATGCAATGATGAATAACTACATATCAGAGCTGACAAGAACTAACGCAGCCAGATGGTCAAAAACACACTGTGCCTTACATTCCAAAAATCTCAGTTTAAAAACTGTCCAAGTGATTTGCATTCTGGTGAAAAAATAGAAATAGGAAATTATAAACAACTGGGTAATTTACCTAATAATTAATTGTACATATCTTTGAAGAATACTTTTCTTTCTCTATATCTATTCAGTTTTTTTCAACACGTTTCCTTTTCCTTTTAGAAATTTTGGAATTAATTAGAGTTCTGTTATTCTAAACACACTAAATGCATTTAGAATGTATAGAAAAAGCTGCTAATTTTATGTCTTTAGTAATATGAACATTCAGAACAGTAAGAGCCAGTTACAGAGCTGGTGTGGTAGAATTTTTTTAAGCAACAAAAATCTAAAAATTGCAAAACTTCAAGAATTTAGAGCAGGTACAGGAAGCAGAATTTAGAAAGGCACTAGGCAGCAGAATTTAGGATCCACAGAGATTGCATCAGGTGGGAGAATGCCTAGCACCAGCCCTGTGTGTGATGCATTAAGACATATTAGATGAATCTTTTAAATTGTCAGTTTTCAATTTCTTTATTAATAAAAAAATTCCTTTCTATAATACCTATTCATGTGATAAGATTAGAAGCATTTTTGGTGTTTTCCATGCTTGTGTCTAGTGAAAAGTAGAGAAAATAAAAGGGAAGATAAACATGTTAAGGAAAAGATTCTACTATCAGAAGTAAAACATTCAAATACAGGGTTCGTACACATTTCTGCACACAGAAATTAAGTACTTTTAAGGACTTTTAAGTACCATTAACAAAAACAATTAAGGACCTCTGAGAAAATGAGAACTGAATAACTTCAATTAAAAATATTATCTATGCCTGAACTTCACTTTTGTAATACCATCTTAGAGATAAAACAGATCCGTAAGTAGGATGAATTATTATTAAACATGAATTAATTAAAAAAATTATTAATAAGTTTGAGAATAAAATCAACTTTATAAAATGTATCAAGTAGCATTAAACATTTTACACTTATAGTTGAACATATTTGAAAGAAGATAAGTGACATTTTCTTTATGTTTTACTAACAGCTTTATGTTGATTTTTTTATGTTCCATTTTTGTTACATACTTGTTCAGTCTAGAGGTTTATTAAATAGCACGTAGATTTTATGTCAAGTGGCATATATTAAAATGAGAAGATCATAATCAGCATGGTTCATAACAAAAGATTGCCCTGTCACTGCTGCAGCTTGCCTAGAGAGGGACCTGCTGATAAGAACAAACCTAAAAGGCCTGATATAGGCACAGTTGGCAAGTTTTGAAAGTTAGTTGGGCTCTGTTTGTCGCAGTTAGTGTCGTAGTTTCGTGCAGAGTTCCAGGGATTGTAACCCAGTTAATGTACTTTAAGGTTCCAATAAGCCACTAAACCACCATAGGTGATAAGTTGTTTTGTATTCTTTTAAGTCTCACTAGATGCAAAAAATAAGTTTTACATGAATTTTTACATTTTTATATTTTATATGTGACCACGGTAAGGATTAATGAAAGGCAATAACTCGCTTTAAAATGCAGATAATTTTTAAGGGTAAATAGTTGTTTGTAAATAATTAAATTAAGCAGTTAAATAACCTTAGTCATTAGTTAGATAACATGGCCAACATGAAATTTTATTTATTTTTTAACAATATTTGGTAAAACGCCGTATTAAAATCACAATCTAATAAAATTTCACAGTTTAAAATACATGTAATTTATGACATTCATTCTTAAACGATATTAGGACAATTACACATTAAAAGGTACAAAACATTTATGCTTTGTAACAACAACACTCAACAAAGTATTTATGCATCTTTTTAATTTGAAGCATTCCCAGACATTTTGGTTAATTTAAATCGATTTCCTTCTCTTTAAGAATCTTTTTTAACAATTAGAAAATTGTCTCAATAGTTTATGCGTGCTTTATCTCCTAACTTATCAACCTCCCTACAATATAGCTATCAGGGTTTACTTGATCTGGTAAAAGCTAAATAGTAGAACCCCCCCGACATACATGAAGCAAATTATCGCTTTGTCTGAAAGAACTACAATGTCAGACAAAGTTTTAAATAAGCCTCTTATTTAAAAACAACTTAGAACATAAAGCCATCTTCTGATGCTAAAAAAATCAATTGCAGCTTGTGGTGATGTAATTAAACAAGAACAGTCAAATTCAAACTAAAAACGTGGACTAGCGGTCAAAGACTATACAATTTAATTTTAATTTAAGCTGGCTCAGTAACTCTATCATATGAGGAAACAAAAATGGGAAGTTATAGTAAAGGCTAAAATCATAAACAACTGGGTAATTTACATAATAATAACTGTATATATCTTTGAAGAATAATTTTCTTTATGTATTCAGTTTCTTTCTTCAATGCATTTCCCTTTAATTTTAGAATTTTGGAATTTAATTAAGGATGTCTGTTATTCTAAAAACTATTAAAACTAATTGCATTTAGAATGTATAGAAAAAGCTGCTAATTTTATTTCTTTAGCAATATCAAAATTCAAAGAAATATGAAATATATACGGTAAAGGCTGGTTATAGAGCTGCTGTGGCAGAATTTTTATAATTTAGTGACAAACAGAGCAACGAAACCTAGAAATGTCATAACATTTAGAATTTAGAGCTGGCATTGGAAGCAGAATTTAGAAAGGCACTAGGCAGCAGAATTTAGGATCCACAGAGATTGCATCAGGTGGGAAAATCACTAGCGTCAGCCATGTATGATGCATTAAGGCATATTATATGGTTTGGTTTGGTTTATTTAATTATGGCAAAGCACACTAGGCATATTATATGAATCTTTTAAATTGTCAGTTTTCAATTTCTTTATTAATAAAATAATTCCTTTCTATAACACCTGTCGATGTGATAAGATTAGAAGCATTTTTGATATTTTCCTTGCTTGTGTCTACTGAAAAGTAGAGAAAATAAACGGGAGATAAACATGTTAAGGAAAGGATTCTAGTATGAGAAGTAAAACATTCAAATATTATGTTTTCATTATTCTTCCAGAAACTTCTTCCAAAAAGAAATACCATGGAAACATTTTTTACATTCATATATTACTGAAATTTTCTAGAATCACGGGTCTATGAATCTTGCCTTGAAATCCTTCTAAACTTTCCAAGCTGCAGTGTCTAAAATCCTAAACAAAAATTATCCCCACCAATTCTGTAATAACCAAAACCAGAAATATTTTTTTGGGGGGGAGGGAAAAAGTGTAAAATTAATTTTATAGAGAAAACGTATGCATATTCTGAATATTCTGAAACAATTACACGGGGAAAACTCTCACTATGAAAAAGTAAAAAGTAAATATTTTAAATTAATTACATAGCTAATTTTGCTTTTAGTAAGAGCTATTTCATAAATTTTGCTTTATAGCATTACACCTTGTTTATTTCTCAGATTCAAAATATTGTATAAGTTGTTACAATGGAACTTTAAAATATGACAGCGAAAAATAAAAATATTTATTTTGATGTTATTTTTCAAATATAATTTCATTACCATTATTTTAATAAAATTTATCAATGTTACAATGTTTTAAAAGAAAATCTTCGAAAAATTCCCAGATCTCGGTATTAAAAATTTTCTATAAAAACTGATATAAAATCGCCAAAATGTTGATAAGTCGCCAGATTTAGAACCCTTAAATAAAAGAATTCAGATCACCAAAAGCGAAAAGTTGTTTAAGAGCTTTTCATTAGAAAAAACAAATTTCGAAATGCTTATGTGTTACTTCTTGCTTAGAAACTTGAGTATCCCACCATTTATATTAGAAAAAGGAACAAATTATAACCCATTAAAAAGATAACTATATATATCAGTGAATCGCCAAAAATATTCCTCCAAATGCTAATTCACACTCAAAATGGCAGTCGTAAAAACAGACAGACATTTCAGATGATTAAAATTAAGGACCTTCTGACAATTTTGGCCGAAATTAAGGAGTTTTAAGGACCAAAAATCAATTCCAAAAAACCTAAGGACTTTTAAGGACCGTACGAACCCTGAAATATTATGTTTTCACTGTTCTTCCAAACGTTCTCCAAAAAGTAAGAAATTCATCGCAAACTTTCTGTAAAATACATCCATTACGTGTTAACACCATGGAGACATTTTTTTTTATTTTGTCTTATTTTTCTAGAAATGAATATAATAAATTGGAACCTTAGAAACATGGGTCTGTAAATCTTTCCTTCAAATGTTTCTAAACTTTGCAAGCTGCAATGTCTAAAATCCTTACAGAAAAATTACCCCTGCCAATTCTGTAACAGCAAAAACTCAGAAATAGTTTGAAAAAAAAAAACAGAGGGAAAAAGTCTAAATTTAAGTTTATAGAGAAAACTGACGCATATTATGAGAATTCTGAATATTTCAGCCGCATGGGAAAACTCTTACCATGAAAAAATTTAAAAAGACATTTTTAATTAATTAGGTAGCTATTTTAGTATTCTTCTTTTGCTAACAACTGTTTTGTAAATTGTGCTTTGTAGCATTACACTTTGTTTATTTTTCAGATTCAAAATATTGTATAATAAGTGGCCAAACTAAAACTTTATAATATGATAGAAAAAATTTTTAATGTTTTATTTTAATGTTATTTTTTACATATAATTTCAATATATTATCATTATTTTAATGAAATACATCAACATCACAAAGCTTTAAAAAATCGTCCAAAAATTCCCAGATCTCGAAGTTAAAAATTTTCTATATAAACCGATCTTAAAATCGCCAAAATGTTGATCAGTCGCCAAATTTAAAACTGTTTAATAAAAGAATTCTCATCCCCAAAAGTATAAAGTTGTTTAAAAGTTCATTAAAAAAATGAAATAATTTCGAAATGCTTATGTTGCACTTTTTTCACTCTGAAACTCAAGTATTCCACCATTTATATTAGTAATTCGAACAAATTATAACCCATTCAAAAGATAACCATTCTTGTCAGTTAATCACCAAAAAAATTTTGCCAAAATGTTAATTCACACTCAAAACGGCAGTCGTAAAAACAGACAAAAATTTTGGACGATTAAAATTAAGGACCTTCTGCCGATTTTGGCCGAAATTAAGGACTTTTAAGGACCAAAAATCGATTCCAGAAAACCTAAGGACTTTTAAGGACCGTACGAACCCTGTTAGTGGTGTACATTTCACTTTGATTATATTTAAAGCATATAAATTAAAGATACATATTAAAGGAAGCTCGCCGGTTAATCGGCCATGATTTTAGCAGTGTGCAGTTCACTTTGATTATATTTAAAGCATATAAATTAAAGATACATATTAAAGGCTTATAAATTAAAGTTAGCAGAAAAAGACATAACATTAATAGGTTAAACATGATACAGCATATAAATTAAAGTGTATATAGTAATACTTAGGCTTAGCAATACCTCATATTTCTTTTATTAAATTTGTATGACCCTCAAAAAGGGCCTTTTTTTAACTGTGCACTTACGGAAATTGTCGGGGACTTGTTGTCTTTTTCGTTAAGAATTCTCATAAAGTGTCTTTTTCATTAAGTATTTGATATCCTCAAAATTGTATCTAATAATAAGTGCTACTCTACATATAATAGATTAACACATTCGCTGCCACCAAAATTTATATATCCATCCTCAGAAGCCGAATTTAAAAAAAGTGTTTTAATGATTAAAAACGTTCCTAATATTTTAATAGTAAAGCCAGAAAAAAAGAAAAACCTTTTATTTTCGCGTTTAGTGTAAAAAAATTTCGGATGCTCTAGAGCGTCAGTGGCACCTCACGTTCAACTTATTATCTGTATGCCACTGACGCTCTGGCGCGTCTCATCATTTTTCTGCGAAATTATTGACACATTATATAAAGTCACAGTTTAAAAGAAATAAAACGTTTAATTGGATAAAGAGAAGTGAAATTTATGAAAAATTATAAAATGTAACAGTAAAATATAAATATGTATAAATGTAAATGTAAGATTATAAAATGTAACAAATATTGTATAATATACATAAACAACATAATAGAAAATGAAAAAAAAATTAAACTTATTACAAACAAAATGTCAGTGTAGAACAGTACTGCATAAATATATTATCACTTATGGTATATTTCACAGCAATTCAAGCAATATCCTGGCTTGTCGGGACAGTCACGGCACTCATACGTAGTGTCCGTGCGTTTGCCTTGAGAGGAACAAGATGTACACCTTTTTCTTTGTATTTTGGTTTTACCAGGTGCAAGTTCTCTTTTCTGAAGAGTATGTCTGAGATTCTTGGGAGTCGGCTTTTGTTCGTCTGTTGATGGCAAAAGTGATTTTACAACGTTCAGTCGGTACTCGTAAAGTGATATTTTTTTTCCGGAATATTTATTATAAAGAGCATGTGAATTCATTAGCATTACTTCAATAGTATGAAAGAACAATTTTTTATACCAGCGTAGTGATTTTCTCTCCAAGAGATAATATGACAGCATTTGATCTTGCCGATCTACACCAGACATAAACGCATTATATTTGATGATTGGCAGAGGCTTCTGCTTTATTTCATTTTGTTTATTTAAAATGTCAACCATTTCATTTTTGTATTCCGTAGAAATATAAGACACTTCACGTTTATCTTTCCATTTTCCGATCATTACTCCCTGACAATACCTTTCAATAGTATCGCCTTATCGCAATTTAGTAGTTTGAACATTCTTTGGAGTGTTTTTTCGAGTGGTTCTCAATGAGCCTGTGCAGTGTGTCTTTTTATCTAACAGTAACTTGGCCAAGTCAAAGCTATTATAATAATTGTCCATGAAAACATGGTGACCGACATTTAATTTTTCATTCAGTAAATGCAAAACAATTTTTTGTGTATGGTTTTGCCCTCCATAGTCATCTAATAAACCAGTATACACGGCAATCTTTTGCACTATTCCACTTGATGTGCTCAAAATATAAAGTTTTATACCGTACTTATGTCTTTTATTCTTTATGTATTGGCGAAACAATAATCTACCTCGCCAGAGAACCATAGATTCATCCAAAGAAAGTTCTCTATTAGGATAATATATCTCGCACATTCTTTCGTTAAAAAAATCGATAACAGGGCGTATTTTATATAACCTGTCTGTAGGTTGAGGTTCTCCAGGTTCACTATTTTTTGCAAAATGTAATGCACGTAAAATTAATAAAAACCGATTTCGGCTAATGCTATTTGCAATGCCTGCATTATGAAATAATGGGTCCTTCTTCCAGTAGTCCTGAAGTCTATTCATTCTTACTGTCCCCATTTGCAAGAATGCTCCCAAAAAAACTAAAAGTTCATCCACTTTTAAATCTTTCCAAAGCGTTATTCGTGACTTTTCTTTCATTTTATCGCTATTTTGTACTTCTAATGCGTAACGATTTGTTTCTTCGACTATTTTTTCCAGAAATACTTCAGTGAGGAAAAGGTGAAAATATCCGATAGTACTTTCAGTTGGCTGTATTAGCAAGGACTCAGATTTTGTAAATGTATGACTTACCATGCAACTTGAATCTGTTTTCCAGTCAACCTGTCGGATTACCGGTAATTGTTGATCTTCTGTGTCAGAATCCGACATTTCTAAGTTACCCACAGCGACATCACTATCTCCTTCCGATTCGCTCGTAGAATCCCAACCGTAATCTTCATCGTCTACGCTGTCATAATCAGAAAGATCACTCTTTTCTAGTAATTCTAATATTTCGGCATCAGTCAGTTTTTTACTTACTTTCCTTTTCTTAGGCTGTGAAGGTCCTGCAATACTTGTACTGTTCGCCATTTTTAAAAATGCACAAAAAAAAATTTAAACACAAAATTTAAAAACCACGCACTGAAAATATAAAAATAATGCTTCACTAACGTGCCACAAAAACTTCATCGTTCAACCTCCAAATCCGAAATAAAACTAAAGCAGTTTACTCATCATACTCGATTGTCGCCCCAGAGCATCACCGGCATGGGAGGTAGCGCCATGCTGACGCGCCAGCGAATGTGTTAATGGATTCATTACTAAATAATACATTTAAAACATTCATTTTACTCAAGCAGTTTTTCAAATGTTCCAAACGCAAAGTTGTTTTTTTGAATTTACTTGTTGATAGCTTAAAACGAATTCCAGCGGTTACCAGTTCTGAACTATTATCGCCATTTTTGGCGGTTTTTATATTTACCGGATCCTTTGCGGAAGTGTTTCCAAATTATTAACAGATACATATATAATGGATTTTTATGTAAATTAAACAAATTTATTTTCATAAATTTCATGTTATGAAGGCTTTCACCTAAAGCAAAAGCGGATAAAAATTTAATATGTATGAACAGGTTTCTAACAATTTTTATAAATTTTACATTTTAAGAATCTATACTTCACTGCACTTGAGACCATTTTAAAACACTGTCACTCAATGTGAAGGGCAAAGATTAAAAACTGCCTTCCTATTAAAAGATTTTCTGCCTCCTAAGCAAGCATGCACCAAAAACAACTCTTTATAACAATATACATTATAATGCAGAACTAAAGGCAATAATTTTTTGTTATTGAAAACATAGTGTACAAACTATAGCACTAACTGTTTATTATAAATGTCATTATAGGATATATGTTTCAAATTACCTGCCAGGTTTTACATATTCGCGTGGTTTAGCAGTAACTGCTTTAGCTGCGGGCACTTCAGCTGCAGCAGGTTCCTTTTTTGTCTTTTTTTCTTTTTTTTTCTCTAATTTTGTTGGCTTAACGTCTGACATTTTGAAATCTGAATGCCCTAAAAAAAAGATAAAAGAAATATATATATACACATTTTCATATGGTTTTACATATACAAATATAGCTTTTAACAAACAGGGAAGCAGATGTACATTAAATGATTATTAAAATATCACATCCATTTATTAGATCAGCAGCTCTCAACCTGTGATATATGCATTCCTGAGGGTATGTGATGGCTTAATCACGGATATGCGAAAAATTGACAGTAATGGTGGAAAAACAATGTATTATAATGAATACTGATAATAAAACAAAATTAAGAAATTTTAACTTTGTCCTTGAATATAAAAAGAAAAGTAACTAGGAGCATTCAACTGTGGCCATCACTGAGCTGCATGTGTAATAAAGCAATATAGTTGTAATTAAATTAGCCTCACTCCTACTTTCTGCCAATGGCGGGCACGTACAATATCGGCCCTGCTGACAGAAATAACTTAGCTACAAAAGTTCCCGGATTGTAGGCTCTCTAAGCCTACATTTGACAGAGGGATAAGTAAACCACTCTGTTTCATTTCTTTTCAAAAGTCACAGTCCACAAAACACTTTGGTGTGTTTTGTACAAGATAAGTGCTGAGAAGTGCAGAAAAAAAAAAAAAAAGTGAAATGGTTCAGTAATTTTAAAGACCATTAATGAAAAAATTAAGGACCTATGCACAAATAGGAACTGAATAAATACAATTTAAAATATTATCTATGCCTGAACTTCACTTTTGTAATACCACTCTAAAAATAAATAGATCGTAAGTAGGATGCATATTATTAAACATAATTATTAATAAGTTTGAGAATAAAATAAACTTTAAATTCATCAAGTCTTTTTAAACATTCTACACTTATAAGTTATAAATAGCTGAAAGAAGATAAGTGACATTTTATTTATGTTTTACTAACAGCTTTATGTTTATTTTTTCTAATGTCTCATCTGTCACATACTTGCTCAGTCTAGAGGTTTAATAAATAGCAGGTAGATTTTATGTCAAGTGGCATAGGTTAAAATGAGATGTGAAATTATAATCAGCATGATTCATAACAAGACCAGCTGTTGTCAGCACTGCTGCTTGCCTAGAGAAAGGCCTGATGTACCCCAGTTGATAAGTTTTTAAAGTCAGTTTGGCTTTCTCTGACACAGTTAGTATCAAAGATAGCTTCATGTACAGTTCCATGTGTTGTAACCCTGTTAATAAACTTTAAGATTCCAATAAGCTACTAGAGCACCAGAGGTGATAAGTTATTTTGTATCAAGTCTCACTAGATGCAAAGAATAAGTTTTACTTGAACTTTAACATTTTTGTGTTTTATATGGTAAGGAAGGAACTATGGTAAGGATTAATGAAAGGCAATAACTCGCTTTAATATGCAGAGATAATTTTTAAGGGTAAGCAGTTAGTTACAAATAATTAAATCAGGTAGTTAGATAACTCAGTTATTATGGATTTAGAAAACCATATTTATTTTTTAATAATATTTGTTAAAAAAGGCTTACTAAAATCACAATCTTATAAAATTTCACTTTAAAATACATATAATTTATGACATTGTGTTAAACGATATTAGTATAACGCATTAAACGCCCCATTCAATAAAATATGCAACTTTTTAATTTGAAGCTTTCCCAGACATTTTGGCTAATTTATACTAATTTCCTTCACTTTAAGCATATTTTCTAACAATTAGAAATTTGTCTCAATAACCAAAGTTCTCACTAACTTTTCAACCTCTCCACAACGCATCTATAAGGCAATTTCATAACTTAGCCTTGAGAAAGCAAAAAAAAAGGACAATTTACCGAGAATTTAATATACTTTTATGAATTATTTTCTTAATGCAAATTTAGAAAAATTATTCATATACCATCTCCAAGGAACAGAAATTCAATCAAACCCATGTATTATTATAGATGGGACAGTCCCGGGGTTAATTCCCAGTGAACGGTACGCTCCTTGTCCGCCATCTTGTTTTTGGCGACTATTGGAGAAACACGACTCAGCGAAGCACACGCCAAGTACCTAAGCCTAACACGCAGCGGGACACCAATCGTTCGCCATCGCAACATCGGAAAACGTGACGCCGACGATGTTCCGATGGCGAGCGGTCGATGTATCTTCGTGTTAGACCTAGAAACTCAGCGTGAACTCTATGGAGTCGTGCTCCGAAAATAGTCACCAAAAACAAGAAAATACAACAAAAATACAAAACTAAATACAAAACTAAAATTTAAATGCTAACAAACAAAAATACAAAACTATAATACAAAACTAAAATTTAAATACTAACAAACAAAAATACAAAACTAAAATTTAAATACTATAAAATTAAAAACAAATACTAATTAAGAAATTTAAATACTATAAAATTAGAACAAATAAAAATTTTGAAATAAATATGATTGAAGAGAATGCAGAACCTAACCACTCCACTGGTGAAAAACAAACGGAAGAGAAAGGGTGAAATTGACAAGGAGAAAATAAGTATCGCCCGAGAAATGGCGCCAAAAATACGCCAAAAAAATCGCCAAAATAGCGTGCCGTACACTGGGATAGAGCCCAGTCCCGGTTTTCAAACAAAATCTCGGTGTCCCGGCCGGTTTACTTCACGTCCCGGTAAAATTAAATTTGATTTTATAGATGTGATTATGAAAATTATGACCAAAAAAGTCTAAATATAACTAACTTTGAAAGATTACTCAGGATAATTACTTTGTCATTTACTTATGTACTGTATGAAAAGTGAAAAATAGAAGAGTGATGATCTGCTAATAAATAATGTTGTCATCGTATCGTCTTGCCCTACCTATGCGCAATGCCAAAGGCTCTCTGGGCGAGTTCAATATTGGGTACTAAGGAGTGTAGCTTTAACGCTTGCGATAGAGATAAGATCTGTCAGCTAATTGTCAGTTCCTGCCAGCGGTGCCTTTTATGTTAGTCAGCTAGCGCTGTTTTATTTATGTTTAAGTTTATGAACTCTTTGTTAAAATGCCAAAACGATTGTGTAAATTCACCTAGGATTTACAGAATAAATTCCTTTTGTTGAAGAAAGTATGTACTGGTACTAGTAATCAAGATGATACAATTACATTGTAATTCTGAGTTTTTGGTTGCTCACAGTGGTCGATCCGATATAAAAGATCATCCGCATTCGAGTAAACACACAAAGAGTTTAGGATGTACTGCTAGCTCATCAAAACTGACCAGTTTTTCTTTAAGACTGCGAGCTCTAATGACAAAAACTCAGCAGCGAAAGAAGCAAGCTTTGCTTACCACACAGAAAACCATAGCCTAAGTTTCAGTTCAAATTCTTGCTTATCAAAACTAATTTCTAAGTTTTTTTTACCATAAATTCTCACTCGGAAAAACTGTGAGGCAATAATTTTAAATGTAATAGCTCCTTTAGCTCAAGAAGTGTTTAAGAAGACTTGACCAAGTCAAAGTACGTAACTGTAAGTAAGGATGCAAAACTTTGGGCCAACTGTTTGCACTACTTTAATCCTAATTCAGGTGTGCAAGTATTGCTGTTAGATTTCAAATCTGTCGCGGGTAAAACATATGAAATTCTTACAAATCACTTACGTTCTGTCTTTTTGCTAAACGATTTGAATAACAAAGTAGTTGGCTTTTGTGGAGATATCTGCAACACTAACTTCGGTGGTGTGAAAAGAACAGGAAAAAACAATGTTTTTCCATCCAATCAAGTACAGCCTAGGACGCAAAGAACATCTTCAGAAATCTAGATGAGGAAGTCCGTACCAGTGTGAAAGAAGAATGTCATGGCTTTTATAAAAGATGCATTCGTGTACTTGGACCTCTGGGCGAATAGTTTTGGAAACGCTGAAGAGTTTTCATGGGTCAATCTGACCAAAACAAATGCTGTTCATTGGGAAAACTCCGAAACTTCTGCTGAAATTATTAATAGCTTGATGTACCCGATATGAAAATAAGCAATGATCGGCTGTTTGACGGAGTTGTGTTTGCTAAGGAGTATTTATAGTCAAACTGGGAACAGCGGAAGGAAGACACTACCAGAGATGTGATTATTTCAAGAAGAATGGCTCAGGCTGTTTGGTCACTTTAAAGAGAATCACATAACAGCCCCAATCTGATCAAGACTGTTAAGTATGTCTTCTGTTTACATGGGACATCAGCAACATTTGAAAAAGCATTCTCTTTGATGAACAACGCATAGACTGATGACAGGGGTTTGAATCTACGGTTAAAGGCTTGATGACATGTAAAATTAATATTGGTTCAGCTTGTGACGATTCTTACAAGAAGATTAAAAACAAAAAAAGACTTTCTATAAAAAGTCCTAGACAATGAAAAGATGTAAATATTGTTCAAATTTTTGTTCCTCAAAGTCTTTCTTCTTACAAGCAATTTATTAAAATTAACATGTAAGAAATATAATGTTTTAATTTATATGTCATTTATTACTATCCCTTGTTTAGGTTCCTAATCAATAACCATTTATTCATAGCATTGAGAATAAACTACCCTCTAAAAATCCGCAAAGTGTGTGCACCCTTGAATACCCACGACGCTAGAAGGGGCATTCAGGTGTCCTGGTTGAACATTTCAGAAATCTGGCAAGCCTAATTATAAGAAAAAAAAATTTTCAGTTTTTTAGTTGTATTTTTTTAGACCTCTATTGCAGGAAAAACTATAAAAAACTGTTATATATAATATATATATAACAGAATGAATGAATAATATATATATAACAGCACCTAAAATTACATTATAATATGGCCAATAAATGACTGCCGGATTATTGCCTATTTTTTAAGACATCAAAATGAAACAATATAATGCGACTTTCGAAACTAATTATGGCAAATCGACCAAAAGGTTAATTGGAAAATAATATTCTGCTATCATAAAAAAATTAGCGAAAACACAATCCAAACTAAATAGCAGGAAAATTCAGATTCTAGCTTTTCGATGTTTTACAAAATAGATAGGCAATGGATGATAATGGCGTATGGCAGTCCAACGACCACGTGCTATTCATAAACAGTACTCTAATAACAAAAATATGAATAAAAGAACAGATGGTCCACAGTTCAATTAATGGAGTATTAACATGATAAATAATATGAATGGGAACTGTGTCATTCTTGTACAATAAGGCTTTATCACATAAAACACAGAATCAGAACTCGGGTAACGTACCGCCATTTGTACTCGGAATTACATACACGTACCAATAACAAAGAGAAATGCTAGCAGAAAAATAATACCTCTTTATTTTAGTTTTATAACCTTTAAGCACTTCAAATATCTTATTTTACTTTTATTCGAAATAAAAGAAATCATACCTCACTTGACGTGGCTTCCTTCGGGCCGCGAGAACGTTTTTAGATGTTGAGTTGAGGTGAATTGTTTCCAATAGAGCTGAAACCGCATGTAAACCGCATACATTTGTTACCGAGTAACGGATACTTCAGTTGACTCGAAGTACCGAACCGGTACTCACAAATTCATTTCGTTACTCACATTTGTAAGACAATGCGGTTTATTCGAATACGAATGATGCGGTTGCTATGCGATTACGAATGATGTTGTTGCTAACAATAACTGAGCGTCACAAATGCGCGCATATTTTTTTTATTGCTAATTTCGAATTTTTTTTGTTAATCCATCGGGCAAACTCTTGTTTATTATGTGTTTTAGTTTAAATATTATTTGGTTGTTGATATTTAAGAAGATCAGTAATTTTAACAGCGTAAAGAGTTATTTCGTATTTGCTTTGGTTTACATTAAAATTTATAGAGCATATTATGTTTGTAAATTGAAAATCTGGATAATTTAGATGATTACTGATTTTTTTTCTTGAACGAACCTTAGCGAGATTTTATTGATTTGAAATGTTTATATATTGCACCTACGAATTGTTTATATAAGAAACATGTAGATTAATATAGGTTCTTTACTTCCTTGTACGAAGTAAAAAGGAATTAAGTATTGTAATCGCGAAAAATATTGGGTATCATATTTCAACGATTGGGGTGACGTCTGTACATACGAACACTTTGAAGGACTCTTTTTTTATTTTTCGAAAAACGAATTGTTAAATGGACTCAAAAGGGATTTTTTTCGTGACTTGTGCGTACGTATGTATGCATCTCGCATAACTCAAAAAAGGATTAGTTGTAGAACGTTGAAATTTTGTACATGGGACCGCTATAACATCTAGATGTGCAGCCCCCTTTTTATTGCAATCGCCAATATTACCAAACGTAAATGTATGCATATATATTTTAAACAAATTATAATTAATTGTAAAGTACATATATATATCCATCTTTCTTACTTGGCTTTTATTTTCGCAGTGGTTGTTTGTAGCCAGGACTTAACTCTTAAAATTAAAAGTGCTGGAGCCCTACTGAAAGCCATCAGGAAAGGGGAAAAAAAGTAAATAAATAAGTAAAATAACTATCACAATAATAAAATAATTAGCAAATATTAAATAATTATTATTAAAATTCAATAAAAATGTAAAGACAAATAAAAATTTAATTAATCCTTAAATTAATGATGTATGTAATGCTAAGTGGTAAAATAAAATACTCGACATCGTCTTGTTTGGGGGGCTGTGGCTCAAATTGCAATTTCTTAAGAACTAAGCCAAACATTAGCTAAATTTAGGCCCTGGATGAGAAGATAATGCACTTTTTACCAGAGGGAAATTTGGTTACGTAGTCCATTCTTCTAAAATGACATTTCGTCCAATTTTTCTCCCCTCACCTGTCACCTACAGAAGAATGCTTTTACCCATTTCCCTCCTAATCTCAGAGGCTTAGTACGTTTCATCCCCAGCTCAGAAAAAGGTTATTTCGTCGCTGCTTTCCCTCACCAATTCTCTTTTTTACTTCCTTGTATTTGTGTGTGTGTGTTTGTTTGTTAAAATAGTAATACCGTGATTCTGTTGCTTTAGACATGGGGAAAATTAAAAAAATGGATACTATATAACAAAAATGGTATTACATTCAGATACACACCTTTTGAACACGCCTGAAATTCATTATTCTGCCCAGCATAATTCGTCTACATAAAATATTAAGTAGTATTAGAAATCACATGCTGACTATAAACAGTCATCTCCTCTAAGCCATTTTATTTAAAGCAAACAAGCGTTCTCCTTATCATAAAGTGAACATCTGTTTTTCAAACGGCGGATGAAACGAGAAAGAGAGAATTGGTAGGGGACGGCGGCGGATGAGACGACACTTTTCCGAGCTGGGTATGAAACCAGAAAAGACGAAACGGTGCTAAGCCAATAAGGCAGGGGTCTGGTATTTTATTTTATTATTTAACTATTCATCATAAATTTGAGAATTAATTCAACTTTTATTTGGCTTTACATTTTTATTGAATTTTAATTATTTTATGTTTCAGCTGCTAATTATTACGTTATTTTAATTATTCAGTATTTTAATGACTAATTTTTATTATTTTAATTATTAAGTATTTTAATAAGTTTTATTATTTTAATTACCAATTATATTATTATTGTAATATTTATTTTATTTTATTTTTTCCTACTTTCCTGATGGCTTTGCGTAGGGCTCCGCCCTTCTGATTTTATAAATTAAGCCCTGACAGCTGTGGGGTATTTCTAGTTTAATTCAATGTTCAATCCTAGGAACCCTACAAACACTAACAAGCGAATAATCGCTTTAGTGTGTGAACAAATACGCAAGACTTAAGAAGGGTTAACTACCCTTTATTTCTCAGAATAAACACAATCAGTTCCTAATTCGGAACGTACAGCAAAGCCTCCACTTGGGCTTGAACTTAAATGAATAAGAAATTAAGCTTAACTAAGCTTAACTAAAGCTATCTAAACATGTAGTCGAAGCTATCAAGATTCTAAGTAGTTGGCCCCTAAATCTTAATTAAGTCGGCGAAGCCAAACGACGGCCTAAAGTATGGCCGAACGTAGCCAAAAGGCAAACGTGCGCTAGTCAGAAACTCAGATCTCTCTGTCGAAGTCGGTGAAACGTCGACTTAAATAGCACTCATTCGCATTACCTGCGTTTCTGAAATGACATTCTGGTAAGAAATTGTAAGTTGAAACTAGAATAAATAGAAAAGATACAGAAAATAACTGTTAATAAAATTAGGATAAACCTTATACAGCAATAGAAAATTAAATATTTGATTAAACAGTGTACCAAAAAATAATAACCCTACGAAAGTGAATTGTTTCTACCCAAAAAGGACTCGAAAGTCCCTATCGCAGCACTGCTCTTCTGATTGGTTGAATGTCTTCAGTTCCCGCGGTGTTCAGCCTCATGTACTTCGATGCGATGTGAAGCTTCATAATAGCACTTTATTCTACCGAAAGTAAAGAGTAACGATACGATAGTAACGAGTACTGGTTCATTAAGTAACGAATACATACGGGTACACAATTTCTCGTTACTTTTAAAGCACTAGTTTCCAAGCTGTGCATTGAAATGAAAAAATAGAGGAGTTCTTCGTATATCAGTTACAATATTCATATACGAGTACCTATAAACTAACGCGTTTTATTCTTTTTGTAATATTGTTAAGTTCTGCCTATATGCAATGACATAATTTTTCATTTCCATAGCTATGATACACAAAAGTCTTTTCTAATAATAACAGATTAGCTATATCTTACCTTCATCAAAGCTGCAACAGCAAAGGAGGGTAGAATAGAAGAAAGGAGGGTAAAGAATGGAAGAAAGGAGTACACAAACGATGAATCCTAAGTAAAACCATATTATATATATTACATATTGTTAGAACTGGAAGGAAAACGTTCTGGTGTTCAATGGACAGTAGATGCCGGATTGCTACCGAAGGCTTTCCGTTGTCCCAAATGTGAGAAAGTTACGGAACTTGCCCCAAGGTGTATGCGATGTATGTTGAAAATTTTAGTTTTATTTGTTATAAAGTCTGTTAAAAGTTATTTTCAATTTCTAAATGCTTGCTTTCATTCTTGTGTCTCAAAGTATGCTTACGGATTTATCATTTTCAAATTATCATTTTGTTTACTTTTTTGCTTACCCAAACTTGTGGCGAAGCTTAACTTTGACGTTGGCAAAAATTTGGCGACAAACCCAAACGCACCATTTTGGTGTCGGCCACAATTTTAAAAATCGCGCCAAGGCCGTACCGTATACTAAGATTTTACCATTATAATGCTTTTTTTATTACGAGTAAAGTTTAAATTAACGAAAGGTACTTGTATATAAGAATATGCTAGAATTGTTAAATAATATAATTTAAAAAGATAACGTACAAACTACTTTAAGAGGAATAGGTATTTAAATCCATAAAAAATTTTAATTACTTGTTTTGTAACGCGTTCTTTCTTAGAATCATAAACTGATTTTTATGCCTCAAGTCGGCTGACACGTGTCAGGCTGCCCGTCCTTTGGAAGCCTTTTCTTACGAATTTTCTTCGTCCGAATAGGGACGTTTCATGTCTCGAAACGTACGAAGGGTACCATTGTATTGAAAAGACATGGAAGTCTTTCACTGCAGCCGCAATAATTCTTGCGCATGCAGACGAAAACGTGCAATCTGCGAAATATCCGAATTGAATGGGATCTGTTGAGAAGAATCTGACAAATTGCAATGCGAGCAGTTGCTTGTACCGTTTCCCTCTTTTTTTAACCGATTTGAACATATGTGGTATCAATTCATTCTGTAAACTGTGAGGAAGGCAATTGTTAAAAAAACAATTAAGAAAAATGCGATATTTTAGGAACAATTAAGAAAAAAGTTTTCGATTTTTATTTTACTTTTGAAATTTTCGATTAGCGAGGAAAATTTTTATTACAAGAAATATCTTAGTGGTGGATCGACATCATAAAGGGAAGAAAACTTCAAATTTTCTTATGCTTTAATCAGAAGTGTTGTAGCTTGTTTTGGTTATTTGACAATAACAATTTAAAGTTTATACCGCAGAACACAATGAATACTGTGTTTATGTATTATTACTGTGCAAGATCGTATTTAGTAGAAGATATTACATATGAGAATTCTGACGAAAGTTTTCGTTTGTTTTCTGACGAAATGTATGCGAATGAAAACGCATCCAAAGGATGGCTAGCCTCACTAATATGTACAAAAACAGGTTGTTTTAATGACAGTGGGTATTCTTAACAAGTTGCGTAGTAGCTTCTGTTGTGCCTTTTCTCTCGTTTCAAACTGGCATACGTGGTTCAGTTTACTCTTTATTTGCTTTCTGTGTTGTTAAGTTTATGCGATTATGTATACAGATTTGCTTTGCAGTATTGTGTTCTTAAACTTGAATAAAACGTATTCAAAGGTAATATTTGATTCGGCTTTTTTCATAATGTTTTGGCAATATTATTTTTATTTTAACAGAACCTTCTGAAAATGAATAAATGGTTAAAAAGAAGAAAGCTTAACTGTGATAATAATGATAAAGTTAGCGATTAGGCTATCAGCCCACGCAAAGTACAGGTAAAGATATTTCTTGTTCCGAAAAAATATGTTGTTCATCAGAAATACAATGACGATTTTTTTAAATTTGAATTTACAATCTACAGTGGAAAATAACATGGCTGTTCCCAAGTGTGGTGTTGTATGTGGCTGTAAATTATCAAATAGTGCCATGGTTCCGAGAAAGCCCCAACGTCACTTGCTGACTAACCATCCTTGGCTTTCAACAAAAGATAAAAGCGACTTTCAAAAATCTTTGTCTTCAAAATCTAAGCAAGTTTATGAAAAACAAATCCATGTGTCTGATAACTCTCAAATAGCTTTTTATGAATTAGGTGAATTGATTGCAGTTAAATTAAAACCTCACAACTTGGCTGAAGAAATTATTTTACCAGCTTGTCGCAAAACTGTAAAAATAATTATTGGTGGATCAGCAGATATTGATATTTGCAAAAAACCACTTTCGAATGACACAATCCATCACAGAATCAAAGATGTATTGCAAAATATTAATCAAAATACTGCGAAAACTCCTGCAAATTCAAATTTTCCGCTGCAAATCAATGAAACAGCAGATATTACGGGAAACCTCAATTAATTGCATTCGTTCGGTTTATTCACGAAAATGATATAATTAATTTATTTTTATGTCGTCATGAGTTACGTAATTCTACAATTAGCAAATATTTTTTTGATATAATTAGTTAATATTTAGAAGAAATTAAAGTTTCGTGGAATTCATATATTGGCATTTGCGCAGTTGATGCTCCAGCTACTACTGGACATCTAAAAGGATTTGTAGCACATGCTAAGAACTGAATGGGGATATATATCCGGTTTTTTTTTCGTCGAGAAGCACTTGTAACAAAATATTTGCCATCAGAATTTAAACTAGTTCTAGAACAATGTGTTAAAATGGTTAATTATGTTAAATCAAGACCACTAAAATGTCGCTTATTTAGTAATTTATGCCAAGCTATGGAATCTAAGTACGAATCCTTGTTACTGCATGCGGAAGTAAGGTGGTTGTCCTGAGGAAAAGTATTATCTCGTCTGCTGGAATTAAAAGACGAAATGAGAATGCTTTTTCAACAAAATAAAAATTATAATTTTGTTCATTTGTTGGAAGATAAAATATAGTGTTCTAAACTACCTTACTTACCAGACAATTTTTTTTATCTTTAATAACATAAATTCAAGTATGCAAGGACCGAAAGAAAATATATTAAACTCAACAGATAAACTGGTGGGATTCCAAAAACAAATAACTTTATGGAAGAATAAAGCTCTGGAAGACAGTTTGAAAAAGTTTGAGTCAGTTCAAAAAACCCTTTAATAAAACTATTGTTACGGATTTTGTATTTATATAGCTATATTTAGTAGAATTTTGATGAAAATTGCTTTATTTTTCCGTGCAATGCACCGCGTTACGAAATTTAAGAGAAGGCTACGCCGGAAAAGTAAAAATATAAGAGCGCGTGCATTTAACATTTAATAAATAGATATCTCGTAATTGCTTTTGCTATCCAGAAAAATTGAGAAAATACAAGAATGATCTTGTGCTTAAAAAAAAAAGCCTATAAAACGTCTCAGCTCATATGTTTTAAGCGAATTGTAGTTGTTTACTTAGTGACTTTTATTAACTTATTGTAGCGAATTCGCGGGGAGATCGCATTAATTTTCTCTGTATTTTGAATTGAGTTTCATGCAACGTTTTTAGTAGTTTTAATTATAACTACTGTGAGATACTGTGATATTGTACGAATATCTCTGAGAAAAATCTCAGCATTTTGTTTACTTAATAAAGAATTAATTTTGTTTACTTAATAAAGAATTAATTTTGTTTACTTAATAAGAATAAATTTTATTAACTTTTTATCGACTTGTGCATTCAATCCATTACGAACCCGTACGCACGCAACACTATTCATAAAATTGTTATTATCATTTGACAATATTAGAAGAGAAAATTATTCATTATATACCAAATTTAGATATAAAAAAATCTGATTGGATTCATAATCCATTTGTGATAACGAATACTTCTGCATTTGACCTAACTTTGAAGGAAGAGGGAAAATTAATTTCGCTTTCTAATAATCGAGATTTAATTTTAAAAGATTAGGAAAAGTCAATTAATTCATTTTGGATTAACATTAAATGCGATTAACCCATGATGACAAAAAAAGCTTTAAAAATATTACTACAGTTTTCTACATCTTATTTGTGGGAATTCGGATTTTCAGTATAAACCAACATAAAACCGAATAAAAAATCGAGATTCTTAAACGTAGAAGACGCTATGAGAGTAGCATTGTCATTTTTACGGCCAAATATAAATGGAATTATGAAAAAACATCAACCTCAAAGTTCTCATTAAAAGTATTCTTATTATTAACTTGGAAATAATCCCTTATTACACGTACTGCTGTTTTTGTAGTACATATTATTTTATTTTATACATTAAAAATTATTATCATAAAGTATTTTACACAATGTAGTCTTATAGATAAGAACACAACTTTCAAACTTATCTTTTTCTTTGCGTACTGTCAAACTTTGAAATTGTTAAAAGTATGCCGCGACATAAAAAAAAAAGTTGAGAATCACTGATTTGGACTATTGGACATAGCCAGTTGTTCTCGGAACAGCAGTCTGGTTTCATTTCTTCCTTTACCATTTCATGATTCGTTCAATAGGCTTAGTATTCCTCCTCTTCCAACCAATGGATTAATTTGGCTTTATGAAGCTCCTCCGCTTCCTCTTCTTCATAGGGAGATACAGTCTGCTTTTATTACTATTTTTTCTATTGCTCATGCTGTTCCAATTTCCTTTTTTTTTTTTTTTCTAGAAGGTGGTAATATTTAAACCCATTCGACCATATAATCTAAACAAGAAGTTGGAGGGCGAAAACAGAGATCATCATCGTCCCTTCCTTGTAAAAAAGTGGCGGCCGTTCTTGTTCTCTTACTCTTCGTCTTTTAAATCTTTGATTCCAAAGGATCGAAAACTCGTCCGTTTTTGGAACGAAGCATAATAACCTGCTATTTGCGTCTGTTTTTGCACTGGTTCCACTAGAGCTAAAGATCAACGATTCACTGCATATAGTGTCTTTTTAGTCGTTAAAATCAGGTAATGGCTATTGGTAGCACAACATAATATCCTCAGTAATTCTCAGTAGAGCTCATCACACAGCGCTGAAATCTTCGTTCGTTGATGGCTAAAAAATTTCGTTCCTTTGACATGATGCGAGTTACAACAGCTACTAACTGAGAAGCATTACGAAGTTCATAATAAACAAGGGGAGCATTCATTGTTCATTCTTTGGTATCAGTGAACTTCTGGGACATATATGCCCTGAGGAAAGTGTATAGCAAGTGGGGATTCGAGACTGTTTCTTGTTGGTCGCAGGGGTAGGAATTCTAGCTCTTGAGGTTGGAAGATTATTTTACCGAACACCGGGTAGTGCGCTCTTTTCTGGAATTCCGCTAATGGGTTAAGGGGAAAATGCCAGTATTTTGAATCCATATGGCTTCTTTGCGAATTTGGAATTTTTCAGGGAATATTTTGTTGAGGGTAAAAAAAGAATAATTTGTTGCTTTGATTCTCGCACATTTCCTTTTTAAGATCTTTCTTTAGATATTAAAAGTGGTACTACTTCTTTCAGTTGACAGTGTAATTTTTCCGTGTTCCCTTTTAAATAATGGCAAAACATAAAATAAACTTAACAAAAGAGGAAATTTCGGATAACATCACGCGGTGGAATGAGCTCGAGGAAACATTTGCGAACAGGGATTCTGATTGCTGTAACGAAAGATTTTTGATGACAGAAAAAATAATTTCCTGCTGCCACGGATCCAGGAAATTGTACGCAAGTTGAATTTCAGTATTCAGCGGCAGAATCAAAAAATGACTGAGAATCATGTGGTTGTTCGTCTGGCTAAATTGTTTTATCACATTCAACCGTAAATTATGAAGCAGAGTTTGCATGGAAAAAATTATGCGATAATTTCAAACTGCAGAAAAAGTAAGAGCTCACAATTTTACAGTAAGAGCAGGACCGAAATTCGAATTATATAAGAATGAACTTGATTATTTCAAACTTTTCTCCAATAATGAGCTGACAGACAAAACTTTAGAAGAAACAATTAGTTATGACGCTCAAAACAACAAAGTTATGAGGTAGCTTGTGCCTTCTTTCTGCATGCCTTCGTGGTGCACTATAGCACACTCGGCGCGTATGCGAGAAGTTCAGATTCGAGTCCTAATTGCTCAAATTTCACGTTTCCTGCTTCAAAATAAACTAATGACACTACAAGTGGCGCCCGATTTAAAAGGTGATTGACGATGCTTCTTCACCACCAGAATTTGACGATTGAGTTCCCTAATCCCTAGTCGCCTTTAAAAGGGGGGTTATTTTCTTCCTTCTTTCTGCATGCCTTCGTGGTGTAATGGTAGCCCACTCGGCGCGTATTCGAGAAGTCCAGGTTCGAGTCCCGGCGAGGGCGTTGCTCATTTTTCACATTTCCTGCTTAAAAATAACCTAATGGTTCTACAAAGTGTAACATAAATTTCCACCGATTCAAAAAGACCACATCATGCTGTGTGGAAGGATGTTACATCATCTTAAAGGTTTTCGCTTTTAGCAGTGACATTGCTATGTGGCCATATAAAAAAGGATTCGAGAAGTAATTACTATGCACAAATAAATTGACTGAAGCTCCACTTTTTCGCAAGATGATATCTCTTGACCGTTTTAAAAAATGACGGTAGGCTCTCTCTTTCACTTTAAAGATCCGCTAGTGTTTAATGCATAGGATTACTAACGGAAGTGTGAATATGTTATAGAACAAATAAAACAAACAAAAGAATTTACACATACATTTTATTTTTAATTTATTACATTTATTTACTGAAAATGGCCCTACGTAGAACTGGTCGATGATATGACAAATAAGATACATAATTTAAGATGTCTGCAGTTAAATTCCAAGTAAATGTTAAATCTATAAATGAATTCCCAAATGTATTTGGATAGTTATTTGACACCACATTGAGATTAAAATAATGTTTCATAAAATCAAATGCTTTTCCATTTCAATTCATGTCTATAATGAAATGTGATATCATAATAATAGGAACATCTGTATTTGCAGTAAACTCTTCATCGATCAATAAAATAGTGCCAGAATATTTCATCAATGTACTAAACAATTACATCTTCAAGTCTCCTGAATTAACAACTGGATGAATATATACGGATGCTAGAATAAATCTTGACTGCCCATTAATAATTACATCAAACGTACAAATACAGCCTGCTTCTGAATTATATATTTTTCTACCCTGCTTGACAGTAAATTCTGATACACAAACTGATACAGTCGTCAAATTTTTATAAATCGCAACATCACTAGCTTGGAGAAATAAAACAAAATATAGCACACACCACAAGAACACACTTACTCTCAATGCGAGACTTCTACGAAATGACCTTCCCACTCACACGCGATTTCGCTTACGCACGGAGCTTTGACTTCCCCAAAATTTTACTATTTTTGACGCGTTACTATGCGTATAACCTATGTTCAAATTTAATTTTTTTTGTGTGCTTGCTGATGTGTCTGTGCTAAGTGTCCGTACTATATGTTCACCTTGCAATATCCATTCCTCAGATTGTCATGTTTAGGTACCATCTGTCTACAATCAGCAAATACCATTCCTTTGTATTTTTTAGCAGCTAACCCTTGTTTGACATTATATGCTTTCGAACATATCTAAAAGTACTTCCGATGCGATGCTCTTGGAGCGCCAGGCTCTGCTTGTCCTAGATAGCTGTGGATTCCGGATAGTACTCGAATAGTCTATGTAAGTCGCCCGGTTGTCCGGATCCTTTTTTCATCTGTTACTTGTGTTTGTTGATGTGCGCTTTCATCTATCGAATGATGTATTTAGATTGATTCTAACGTTTATAGTTTCGAATATATAAGCATTCGCTTACACTTCAAATAGCATCTGTAACCGCTCCTGATATTATAAACTATGGTGGATTCACTCACCAACGAGAGTAGGTTGCCCTCTGGTGAGTAGCAAGAGAAAAACTTCAGAAAAGGCTGGCTGATGAACCTGTTAGACTGTATCAGACTCTCGCTTTGTAAAAGCTTAAAATTATATGTTATGTCCGTGTATAACTTAATCCCTGAAATAAATTATTGTTACATAATAAAGGACTCATCTATGACCCCATCAAACACAACCTTTTGCTTTCCCATTAAATATTACCGAGGAATGTAATCCTACATTAAAAATATTATGCTTTCTGCACTTTATGAATAATGAAACTCACCAACAAAGACAAATTCCGATTACAACCGCTTGTGGAAACTTAGAGACGTATTTGAAATACTTAAGTTGATTTTAAGCCATATTATGATCTAAAAAAGAAAAACTGGCTATTGATGACCGTTGGGGACTAAAAATTTACAAACTGTGTGACGAAAATGTCAATATATATGGCATGAAAGTTTAGATATGTCAAGATAAAGACGAAAGATTCAAAGATCGATGCGCATCGGTATCTATTGTCCTACATTTAGTAAAATAAGTGAACGTGCATTCCCTGCTTAGAGATAATTTCTTTTCTACTCAACGACTTTTTCTAGAATTAGGAAATAATTACAAGGCAAATTGCTGGGGAACAGTGCAGATCTGACAAAAAGGTTTAACAGAGGATTTGATGACTAAAAAGCAGGCGATTTGGATACGAAATATTCAACTGTTGCGTGCTAGAAAGTTGAAAAATAAATTTATGTTTTAAGCTCTGTGTATGAACGAGAGAACGAACTCCTTCCAGATTCAAATAATTGCGAAAGAACTTGAAAACCTGCACTTATTCGTGATTATAATAAAAATATGAGATATTCCAACCTTAGCAACATAATGGCCATTTCCTACGGATTTTCGCGAAAGTCTCAAATGGATGAAAAACTTTTTCTGTATGTGTTTAATATCGCCATTTTAAAAGTATGTATATTATTTAAAGAGAAAATAAGATCCATCACCGAAGTTTTCGTATGAATTTAATTAGTCAAATTTTTCAAACAAGTGATGGGAATAACTTGCATATGATTGTCCATCCAACCACTAGTCGTTTCATTGGCAGGTAAATTCTGATTCGAGGAGACGGTGAATTATGTGCAGCAAGAATCATAAACAAATGAGAACTTAAGGTTTATGTAAAATGTGTAAGGTTGGACTATATCTCGGAGATTGTTACGAAAACTATCATAAGTAATTTAATAGTTTTCTTTTTTTTTGTTTCGTTTCAAGCATGCCTGCATTATTTAAATTAAAAACATTTCCTTTCTTAAAATCGTTTAAAAGAGGTTTCTGTTTAATTATTAAAAAGATTGGTAATAAAAAATTCATGAATATTTGTTAATTGCTAAAACTTTTTAAAGGCTGTAGTAAACTAGGTATTAAATATTATACAATTTTGATATCTCCAAACTGATTTTGATGTATGTTTATATTTATCAGCTGGAAATACCCTTAATGTCATAAGTTACGTTAGTGAAATAAGGAATAAAAATGATGTATGCAGAAAAAATTAATCCCCTAAATAAAAATGAAATTATATTGGAAATAAGAAAGCTAAACTTACGAATGCCTCACAGCTATGTTTCGAAACGATTCTTTTAGTGAATCATTTTAGTGACAAAATAAATTTCAACTCTACGACAAATGAAATACGAATATTTATTAATTAGTGTAGAGAATTTTATTATTCAAAATTTTAAAAAGTTAAAAAAATTATTAATTTATCCGTTGTTGTATGTTTGTGTCTGTTCAGAAAGAAGATACGTTAGTTTAGATTAATTGAATATGCCACTCATGTGCTTTGCAAGGGAAGGGAAGCCTTCATGGAGAACTTTTAAGGGATCCTGCCTCGTATTCACATGGAAAAAAAAAACCAACCATACAGCCAGCCTGATCATCTGGGTTCGAACCCTGGTCGAAGTACCAATATTCAGCAATCTTAACCGCTCGGTCACTGGTAGTGTTCAGAAAGTAACTAATTTCTACTCGAGAATTATATTTTGGAGGGAATCGACCAAAATATTAGGACACTAAGCTTGTATACTGGTTTTCAGCTGTATACCCTTTTTAATTCCATAAATTCAAATTTCAGTACAAACCTAACAACTGTATACCGAGACAGTTACCATGCACCCCTTTCAATTACTCCCAAAGAAAGCAGCTTGGAAAATTTGGCTTAAAAATCTGAAACCCCAAAGGCGATTTTAGCATTTTGAAAATGTAGATCATTAAACATTTAACATGAATTTCGCCATTCGACAAAGATCTTTATTTTTTGAAATTTTTAATACGTTCCTGAATATGCAGTTTTGCGTTCAAAGAAAAAATGCAGCAGCAATATAAAAAAAATTGAAATACTATCTTTAAGTAAGTTTTAATAAACTAAATTTTTGTTACTGAATACATTAAAACTCAACTCAACAAGAATTTTAATTTGTAAAGGTGCTCCAGTGTTTGCTTCTGCAGTTTTTTTTCTTGAACTATAAACTTTGAAGAGATTAAGAAAATTAAACATCTTATTTCACTGGTGTGGAGGGACATCGTGTTCCGTGACTGCTATTTTTAACGTCACATGGAAGCTGTCTGTAAATAAATAAAAAGTCTTGCCTCCTACACTGGTAGGTTTTTGTTAGTACAAGTATTGTTCGAAAATGATTAGTGAAGTAATAATGCAGTGACCAATTTCTATTTCTCCAGAAATGAATTTTAGCAGACGTGTAAAAGCAATAACACTCATTCGGCCATTCGAAAATGCTTTTTAAATGACACTTGTAATAAATAAACTCTACTCAATTTGCTCTTCAAAATTAGAATAATTATGCTGCTTAAAATGAAAAGGTATATATTGCTTGAAGGAAATGTTTGAATATTACAAATCATTGAATTTTCTACGTGTGAAAGTGAATATATTTAACGCTGAGTGCTTCGCTTTTTTTTTTCAGAACATAATCTAAGGACAAGATTAAAAAATTACTTTCATAAACTGGAATACTTTTTGGGACAAAATTTTTTGTTGTAGCATACATTTCACTTGAAAATAATATGATAAATTGCGTTTCGTATGAAAACTGCAATTATCTACCTACAGCGTGAAAGCGATTGGACTACTTTCCGCATTCTAATGGTTGGAGCTTTGGAACTGGATTGATAAGCAATACCGACTATTTCCCAGCCTGCCTACAAAACAGCCCTAATCACTTTGTCGTTAAGATTCGATGCTAAACAAATTACCGCCTTTCCCATAACCGCTGGGCCACGACCCTCCAGTGAAGCTACACCTAGCCCAAGTAAAAAGGCTAATTAAACTGTTATCGGACTGTTATTAGATGTTTCTGTATAGATATTTAATTAGCATATATTTACAGTTGGATTTCTATGAAATGGGTGTTGTTGAACTTATTAGAGAAATATTAAAAACGAAACGATCATTCGTATTTCGGCGGCATTTCATTAAACGGCCTCTAAACATTTAGAGGCACAACGGTGAGACTGAGAATTCTTCATCAGCTAAAAGAGAGATATCTGCATTTTTATTCTAGAATTTCCATTAAACTTTGATCTTTGAAGTTTTTATGCACATATTTTGTACTGTTTTGATTTTGAATGTGTCGATTACTTCTTATGGATCAAGATAAAATGCATGGTGTGGCAAAAGCGGCTTTTATAAGGCTTCAGAACAGCGTTATTTCCAATTTATCTACAAATGAAGTAATTTTGCATCCGAAGCGCTTGGAAAGGATTTATACAGATTTTGATAAACTCGACCCCCAGCTACCAGAGAAGCACTAAGAAATTGAAGAGTTAGAAACTTCAGTATCCAAACCTGTTAGATTCACTGAATATGGTTAATGTGCCAAATGTTCTAGAAAATTCCATATTAGTAACTTACCGAAGTTGAATATTTCTATTTTTTAGGGCAACTCTAATGATTGGCTGATTTTTAAAGATATGCTTGTTGCAACAGTGGGTAATACTTTTTTTTTATCGAATATTCAAAAATTTCACTTGACTAGATCACTTGCTGATGAGGCGGCTTCTAAAATTAAACATATTCCCTTATCAAATAATTTTTATGAAGAAGCATGGGCGATATTGCTTGCTAAGTACCATACAAAGAAGCAAATCGTACAATTGTTAATAAAAACATTTCTGGATCAAAAATGTGTTTCATTGGTAGATATGTTAATTTACAGCAATTAGCTCATACTTCGGATGAAGTTATTAGAGGCGACAAAGCAAGCTCTAGGAATCCATTTATATTGCTTCAAAAATTAGATTCGGAAACTTGGAAGTTATGGGCACAGAAAACAGTGGAAGATTATTTTCTTACACGTAATCACGTTTTTGATTTTTAAATGTAAGATATTCTCTCGAAATTGTTATAAATGAAGAAGCAGAAACTAAAGTCGTTTATAAAAATAATAACGTTGGTTCTAAGACGTTATAGAATTCTAAACTCAGTAATGCTAAATGTTCGAAATGTGACAGCATTCATGCTTTAGATAAATGTGTTAAATTTAAAAATTTGTTAATTGCCACCAGGAAAAAGTTGTGTTTTTTATCTTTAAATTCGCAACTCATCAAAAACTGCAATTCTCAGTTGAAGTGTAATTTATGTAATTCAGAACCACATAAAACCTGCATTTTTTTGCAGGAAGATACATTTGTTTCGTGAGAAAAGGGATTTCTTTTACATACAAGTGCTAAAAGGCTCACCTATTTGACACCTACGCAGCCTTTGACATAATCATATACAGGGTGCCCACTAAAGTCCAGTACCACCCGTTTAATTGCCGAACGGTTACACCTATATTCATAAAACTAGTGTGTATGTATAGTAAAGTGGCTATGCGATACTTGATGAGATAGCTTACAGCGTCATCTGGTGAAAAACGGCGGAGTTAGCCTCCCTATCTCGTGAAGGATACGAGATAGGAAGAAAAAGTGAATTACAAAGTTATAGAGTATCTTCGATTTAGTACGAAAAGACACCCCCTTAACAAGAATGTAAAAAACAGAAAAACGCGCATTTGTCTGTTCATGATTTCCGAAACTGTGACATCACGAAACTTGAACGGAAGGAGAAAAGATTATCTTTCGGATGAAAAACATGTCCGTATCGCGGAACTGTGATGTCGCTTGTAATTCACACTGGAGAGGACTGTGGTTCAAACCTCGCGGGGTGCATCCTTGTACTGATTATCATTACAAACAGAGTAGACAACATACAGATCGTGCACTAGCCTGTCGCAAAATGCATTTGGTGTGCGAATTTGTGCATTATGTAAATAGTGTACGAAACGTCACACCTGTTCACCCGAAACAGCTATAAAAGACATATCTCCTCGTGCTTGTATGTTGAAGGTCATGGTCATGAACCGATTTTCAAAAAATGATTTTTGTGAGATAGTTCTACTTATGGTGAATGTAAGCGCAAGGAACAATCGGCAGCGCTGTTGCATCGGCAACGTTTTCCTGCAGACCCGCATCTGTTTGCGCATGATCAACTATCAGCAGCGCCCCCGAGCGGAGAGCCGCTGTGTGTGTGAGTACTGAGTTGAGTGTTAAGTTTTCAATAAAGAGTTATAGGCGGCAAATAAGTATTCATGATTATTTTGTGTAAGTGTCTTCCTAACATGGTCCGTCATGGAGGATCCGGAGACCTATGAATTAAAGTGAAAGTGTATAGTGATATGCTAAATGCTTATGGTGTGAGGGTGACGATTGCTATCGAATTCCTAAAGCGATTCAGCGATTTGAGGTAAGAGCAATTTCCTTATTTAGGTTTATTTATAGTTTAAAATATGTCAGTAATTGCCAAATTAAGAAAAGACGAATTAAAACTCGTCGCTGTGGAGTTAGGTTTAACCGTCGCGGAAGACGCGAAAATTGTTGATTTAAAGAAGTTGATAGAGACTAGTGAGGTTTTCAAAACCGATCCTGAGTTAGTAAAAAGCGTAGTTGATTATGTGCTTGAGGAAGCTAAGAAACGCAAAGCC
>KK113756.1:110502-196736 GCA_000611955.2 Stegodyphus mimosarum
AAGCGTTTAAACCAAAAATGTGGCCGATGAGCTAAAGTCGGAAATTCTTTTAAATATTCTGGGTGAGAGAGCGAATAATTTAATGGTTTATTTAACTGAAGAAGACTTGTGCAGTTATGATAAGCTTAAAACAATAGTGTTGAAAGAATTTCAACCTAAGCCACAAGAATGTTTAAAGTTTTCAAACAGGGCAAAAATTACATTCAGAGAGTTATGTGCAATTTGCGTCAAGAATGAGTGCTACATTTGAGTATTATTGTCAGTTGCGTAAAGTAAGTGATTTTAAGTCATTGTGTGAATTAATTGTCTCAGATAAAATATTCGGTTCACTTGATCGCGAATTGATGAAACATATAGCAATTAAACAAGGAGAATCATATCTTAAACCACAACAGCTAGGACGAGAATGTGACATTTATTTAACATCGAAGGGTAAAGGTAAAAGTGAATATAATTTATATACGAAACCTTCTAACGGGAACGAAAGTAAACGGCATGAAGGTCACAAACAGCAAAAGTTTCAGAATTCGCGTTTTCAGCGAAAGGTATCAAATGTGTTTTTATCAGAAGAAAAAAGTGTTAAATGTAATTTGTGTAAAAATAATGAAATCCACACTTTAAATTCATGTCCGCAATTTAAAAAACTTTCGGTTCCGGAAAGAGTAGAGGTGATTAAAATAAACAAGGTATGTTTCAAATGTTTGTCCCCTGAATGTAGTCCAAGAAATTGCACAGCGAGAGATTGCTTCTGTGGCAAGCCACATAATAAATTAATTCATTTTTCTAGACAAAATAAAAATAAGCCCGATCTTAGGACTCCTTCGAATGTCCTTGAACTGCAAACCGCAAGCGGGAATCAAATTGGCGAAAATGCATTTCCCCCCTCTCTATGCAGAAGTCAGACATAAACAAATCTGTCGTCGCCTCTAATTTTGAAAGAGCTAACGCAAAAAATGCTCTACTAAGTACAGTTCGAGCAATGATTAAAAATCAGAGCTCGCAGTGGGAAGAGGTGAGATGTAGATTGGACTCAGGCTCTCAGACATGTTTATTAAGCCAGCAATGTGTGAATCGTTTAGGATTAAAAAGCGAAAAAATAAATACATTAATCTCGTGTTTAAATGATTCATCAATGGTAGTGAAGGATCGTGTTACAACAACGATCGCAAATAAAAACAGGAGTTTTGAGAAAGAGATAAGTTTCCTCGTAGTAAAAAAAATTACAGATCTTATACCACATCAGGTACTCAATGTAAATATTGAAGTTTCAGACTTAGTACCACTAGCTGATCTCAGTTTTAGTATCCCAGGGAAAATTGATATGTTGTTAGGTGCAGAGATATTCTATGAATTATTGAGACCAGGACAAATTTATGCGCAAAATTCAAAATTGCTTTTACAAAATACAGTGTTTGGCTATGTCGCTAGTGGAAGTGTAGATCAAGTAAATGAGACTAAGATACATTGCGGATTTATACAGGAGGAGGATTTAAATAAAACATTAAAAATTTTTGGGAAATTGAAAGTGTAGATCTAGAATTAACAAAAGGAAAAGAAAATTCTATATGTGAGGAACATTTAGTGCGAACGCACTGGAGAAATGAGGAAGGGAGATATGTGGTAACAATGCCCCTTAAAGATGATCCTTCGTGTTTAGGTCATTCTAGGGATATTGCTCTTAAAAAACTCAGATCGCTGTGGACTCGCTTGTCAAGAGATTCAAATTATCTCTCTTTATATCGTGATTTCATTCATGAGTATATTGAACTAGGACATATGAAGGAAGTTAAAGAAGAGAAAGAACCTGAAGTAACATACTATGCAACACATCATGCAGTATATAAACCCGAAAAAACTAGTACTAAATTAAGAGTCGTGTTTAACTGTTCAAGTTTAACAACTAACGGCATTTCACTCAATTCTCTCCAGTATAACGGTGGCGTTATTCAACAAGATTTATTCTCGATAATGATCGGATTTAGAATTCACGTATATGCCTTGACTGCCGATGTGAAAAAGATGTATAGAATGATACTGATAGATGAAAGTCAACACAACCTTCAAAGAATCTTGTGGAGTGATAGTGCTAATGAGACACCAAAAACCTATGAACTGGTAACAGTTACATATGGCACGGTCAGTGCTCCCTTCTTAGCAATGAGGACACTAAAACAGCTTTCGTTAGATGAGGAAAGTAATTTTCCAATGGCAGCACCTGTGTTACGCGAAAATTTCTATATGGATGATGTGTTATGCGGAGCTGCAACGTTAAAGGAAGCCAAAGAGTTACAACGGCAGCTTATAGCGATTTTGCAAAGAGCAGGCATGCATATGCATAAATGGTGTGCAAATCATTCTGAACTTTCTCTAAATCGAGAAGAATATAATTTCTCCGATCCAGTTGAAACAAAAACTTTGGGCGTGTCATGGAAACCAATAAAGGTTTGAGTGTGTCATGGAAACCAATAAAGGGCGTGTCATGGAAACCAATAAAGGAATTGCTTTTCCTTTAGGGTGAAAGTAGAGCTTAGTGCAGCGTACACTAAGAGATGTGTCTTATCTTCCATTGCCAGAATATTTGATCCTTTGGGTCTTCTTGGTCCGGTTATAGCGAAAGCAAAGATTTTTATGCAGAAGCTGTGGTTTCTTAAAATTGACTGGAGTGATAGACTTCCTTCTGAGGAAAATCAGGAATGGCATCAATTTCTGGTGACACTAGAGAGCATAAATAACATCGATATTGACGGACGTATAGTGGTTGATCAAGCTAAAACTGTTGAGATCCATGGTTTTGCCGACGCTTTTGAACGTTGTTTTGGAGCAGCTGTTTATTGCAAATCCAGCGATTCTTCTGGGAGAACATTAGTAAGATTAATTACGAGTAAGTCAAGAGTTGCTCCCCTTAAGAGCCTAACAATTCCCAGGCTTGAGCTATGTGCCGCTGTCTTATTAACAAAGTTAGTGAAAAAAGTCCTTACTGCCTTGAAATTAGCAGTAACTCATGTCTACTACTGGAGCGATTCAATGATAGTCCTCGCATGGATACAAAGGGAACCTGTGGACCTTAAGACTTTTGTTCAGCATAGAGTAGCCACAATTCAAAGCCTTTCATCTGCTCAACAATGGCATCATGTGACATCGGATCAGAATCCGGCAGATCTCCTGTCACGAGGTGTAGATCCAGATAAGTTAGTACATCACAAGTTGTGGTGGTGTGGTCCAGCGTTTCTGGTGGACAGTGACTATCCAATCCGGACAGTAACTATCTCGGACAAAGGTGAAGAGTTCAGTGCCGAACTTAAAACCTCATCTCATAAAGACTCTAAAGACATTTTACCAGTGTTGAATGTGACTGTGAACAATTTTTTACATAGTTTACTTAAATTGAGTAATAATTATATAACTATTTTACGTGTTGTTAGTTATATTTTCAGATTTGTGAATAATTTGAAAAAGCCCTTAGAAAGATTATCAGGACCAATTAGCGTGCAGGAAATGGTCAAAGCAGAATTGTTCCTGATACGAGAAACCCAAAATGAATGCTTTAGTGATGACATCCACCAATTACTACGTCACGGAACGGTCTTGCATAAAAGTAAGTTAAAGAATCTGAATCCCTTCCTGGATTCTGATTCAGTTCTCAGAGTAGGAGGCCGTTTAGGTAAGGCAAATCTTACTTACTTTGCTAAACATCCGGCAATATTACCTAAAGGGCACAAATTTACATTATTAGTTATTCAACATTATCACAAAAAATATTTGCATGTTGGTGCAAGTGCATTATTGAGTCACACGCGCGAAAAGTTCTGGCCATTAAATTGTCGATCTATTTGTCGTAAAGTTGTACATGATTGTATTGTATGTTTTAAAAACAAACCAGTTGTGTGTAAACAAATAATGGGAAATCTCCCATCAGACAGAGTTGTACCAGATTATCCTTTTAATTGTAGTGGTGTGGACTTCTGTGGTCCATTTTTTATAAGATATCGTAACCAAAGAAAAGGAATTTTACATAAAATGTATGTTTGTATATTTGTATGTTTTGTGTCAAAAGCAGTGCATATTGAAATGGTATCGGATCTAACTTCGGAAGCTTTCATACATGCGTTAAAGAGATTTATTTCTCGTAGGGGTAAATGTGCAAAATTGTATTCTGACAATGCCACAAATTTCGTTGGTGCCAACAAAGAAATAAAAAGATTACATAACTTAATTAAAATTCCAAATGAAATTCTAGCTAATTATTTATCTGCCGAGAGTATTGAATGGAAATTCATTCCACCCGGCTCACCCAATTTCGGAGGCCTTTGGGAAGCTGCAATTAAATCCTTTAAGTATCATTTTAAAAGAGTTGTAGGTGGAGCAAATTTAACATATGAAGAGTTTTTAACAGTAATTATACAGATTGAGGGAATTTTAAATTCAAGACCTCTGTGTCCGTTAACAGCTAACGAAGATGATTTTGGAGTTTTAACTCCTGCGCATTTTTTGATAAATAGATCAATAAATTCACTTACTGAACCTGATTTAACCAATTTTAATGAAAATCTACTTAAGAAATGGCAAAGAGTAACAAAGATAGTGCAACTGATTTGGAGAAAATGGCACCATAGTTACTTAAATGAACTGCAACAGAGAAATAAATGGAGATTTGAAAAATGTAATATTCATATAGGAGACTTAGTGTTATTGGTAGAGGATAATGTACCTACTCACAAATGGGTTGTAGGTCGAATAATTGATGTGTATTATGGTGATGATAAAAAAATTCGGGTTGTTAAATTTAAAACTAAGGCAGGTAAATTTAAGAGATGTATTCCAAAATTCTGTGTCTTCCCTATGCCCGATTGAAAATTTTTTAAATTAAGTGTACAAGTGAAATTCTTTTGTAGTGTGCATATGTGAATTTTCAATGAGAATTATATCTTGTATTATGGTTAAAGTGGTATGTTTACATAGTTACGTTATTGAATTTTTAGTGTTATAGTTTGTAAACTACTATGAAATTTCTCATACAATTTAGTGATTGAATGTTTCATAAACATTTCAATGCCGGGGGGCATGTTTGCGCATGCTCAACTATCAGCAGCGCCCCCGAGCGGAGAACGGCAATAGAGACTGTGTGAGCCCTTTGGGCGGAGAGCGGCTGTGTGTGTGAGTACTGAGTTGAGTGTTAAGTTTTCAATAAAGAGTTATAGGCGGCAAATAAGTATTCATGATTATTTTGTATAAGTGTCTTCCTAACAGCATCCTTCATACAAAATCATCCTACAGGTTATAAAACGTTTAAGGGAGATAGGCTGCGTGACTAGCCTACTTCGATCCGGCAGACCAGTTAAGATAGAGAGGAAAGTGCAACCGGAAGGTATTCTATCATACGGCCTCACGTATCCAATCAGGAGCACAAGAGAAATAAGTGAAAACTGTGGCCTTATAAAAAGTAGCTTTTCGAAATTCCTAAATAAATTAGATGCTCATCTATACCAAGCAACACCTAATCAGGCATTACTGGAAAGGGATGCCGAGAGACATTTCGTATGGTGCAACTTCGTCATGAACCAGATAGAGGTCCAGCCAACATTCTTGGCAGGTATAGTATGGACGGATGAGGCATGCTTTTTGCGGAATGAAATGTACAAAGGCAGCACATCCATTACTGGGTACTGGAAAATCAATCAGGCTCTGTCAACGTTTGACATCAAATACGGTTTTCGAATAATGTTTGGTGTGGAATTTGTAATAACAGGCTAATCGGCTCAATATTTTACCAGAGTATATTAAGGGCAGCATAATATTTAGAACTTCTGCAAGACATAATACCGGATTTTGTTGAGAACCTACTGTTTTTTCAAGTCCCAAATGGATGATTCCAACACGGCGGCGCAAGTGAAGCAACACCTGATGGAAAAATTCGGACAAAGAATAATCTGTTACGGTGGTTTCGAAGAGTGGCCTCCACATTCATCTGGCCTGACTGAAATGGACTTTTTTCTGAGTGGATACCTGAAATGGCAGGCGTATGCGACTCCTCCATAAACAATGCAGGATCTTCAACGACGTCTTACAGATGCTTGTGTAAGCGAACCCGCTATGCTACAACATGCAACACGAAGTTATAACAAGGGCCCAGATGTGCATTTCAGCCGATAGAGAAAAGTTTAAAACATTGAAAATAAAGCTATCTTGGGATAACTAGTTCTTTTTTTCCTTCTCAGATCGTTTCGTGAAGTCACAGTTGCAGAAATCGTGAACAAGCAAATGCGGGTTTTAACATTCATGTCCACGAGGTGTCTCTTCATACTAAATCGACAATGCTCTACATCTTTCTTATTCAATTTTTCTTCCTATCTCGTATCGTTTTCGAGATAGGGAGGCTAACTCTGCTGTTTTCAACCAGGTGGCGCTGAAAGCTATTTCATGTAGTAGCACCTAGCCATTTTACTATACCTGGATACCACTTTTATGACTATAGCCGCAGACGCTCCGCAGTTAAACGGGTGGTACCGGACTTTGGTGGGCGCTCTGTATATATATATACTATACATACACATGTGTTGTGTCCATATTACATGGAAGAATGGTTGCCAGAGCTTACTCCAAAGAGAGGTTGGACTTCTTTTTTCCACCCCAATTTTGAGGGAGAACACCCTGGAGGGTGGCCCGCGGGTCTCCTACCCTCTCCCCTTCAACCAAACCACATGAGAAAACTTTCGGCTCGCCTTTTATTTAGAGTACCCATGTCGCACAGATACAGACATCCATGTCTTCTATGGAAACATTTACAAATATCCATGTTTTTTCCAGAATTCGAACCCGGGACCTTCGGTACCGCAGTAGGCTCCCGTAACCACTATATATATATATATATAAATTTTCTTATTATAATTTATAGTGAATTATTGCTTTATTACTTTGCAGCTTTAGCGCAAGTCTCGGGCTTAATTTACTTTTAATTGCTTTCATTATGAATATATATATATATGCATGCGCGATATTTTAATTCGCGCTGCTTGAAAACAATGGAGTGATTGAAGAAAACAGTACTTTTCACATCTAGCAGTCGTGAAGGCCGAATGTTGAGGCATGAAGACGAAACTGACACAACTGAATTCGAAGACTCATAAGATTTATTTTGCTGGATATCAAATATATTTTTTGCTGACAAGATTTCTAGATCATAGTTAAATACAGTAATTTTTATGTACATAGACTAAAATAATATTACGTAATCTTAGGTAAAGAACAGAGGAAGACAATTAAGCACAGCAACGCAAAGATGTTTCGTAAGGCAGGAGGTTAAGAAAAGGCATGATGCAATTACTCCTGAAGCAGTATTTATGATAGGCGGGTGCATATGTACAGCTAAGCTGCAATTTGTTAATTTTAGGTTTTAGTTCTCTTTACAAGTAACGTTATGTAAGCGTCATACGATTTTGGGAAAAATGATGAACTTAGAGGGAGAATATAAATTGTGAGATTGCTAATTATTTCTTAGCATAGCCATCTTATTTTATTACATCTTACATATATGAGAAAGGTCGCTTTCTCAGCACTGGATCCGATATTTGTTGTTAGTTTTCGGTGAAAATGTCACTTTCTCAGACTTCAGATTTTTTTGTTTATAAGGAGTCTGGTTGAAAAGACCTCTTTAGTCACATCTTTTGACACTTGGTCACTTACTCACACTCAATCAGATACTTTGTTTACGGGAAGTCTTTTTGAAAAGACCTCTAACCACATCTTTTGACACTTGGTCACTTACTCAATCAGATACTTTTTGAAAAGATCTGTAACCATATTTCTTGACACACAAGTATTAAAATGTTACATTCTCAGCCTAATTCCCACTCGTATCTGTTCACACAAAAGGGGCGCCTTCAACCCCTTTCTTTAAGGTTGGTAGAGTGACGTCTTCTATCTATTGACCCTCTTCACTTCAGGTGACTGTGTAGATGTACAAAAGGCCTGCACTTTTCAGATCATTTCCAAAATTTTTGCGCACTTATAAATTATCAATTCCCATCTGCGTTAATCACTATGATAGCAAATTATACAGAAAACAGGTCCTTTCAAGTCAAAGTCAAAAAATACTGTCTCCGCAAAGAAGTTTATACAAGCCGGTCTACCTCAAGGAAGTCTGATCTCCCCAATATTATTCATTATATTCATCAATGATATACCAAGCATCCCTAAAACTACGTTCGCATGCTACGCGGATGATACAATTATGTGCAGCTCAATAAATCCATACCGCTCAAGAGATAACTTGCAGAAAGCAGCTGAAATTCTCTCCAAATTGTTCATAGCTTGGAAAATTAAGATCAATTCAACCAAATCTCAAGTAATCTTTTTCCATGCAAATCTAAAGGAAGTCATGAGCATCACGCTAGATGGCGCCACAGTACCGAAGATGACCTGTCTAAAAAATCTAGGAGTTTTGTTGGACGAAAGATTAACCTTCCGTCCACACACACTCTATATCAGGAATAAGGCGCACAAGGCATTTATGTCAATCTATGCATTACTCGGAAGAAACTCCCGTTACAGAGCAGCACAGAAAGAATTTTCTACTTACAAGCGATTCGACCCATAATACTGTGCGCTGCGCCGCTACAGCCAGATCAAACAGGAATATATTACAAACTACAGAATAAGATCCTACGCATTATCACAAAGTCCCTATGTTTTGTGAGAAACACGGTAATCCATCAAGGAATGAAAATCTTACCAATAGATAGTGAACTATTCGAAATTTCTCATAATTTTTACATGAAGTGCGATAACCACGAAAGCGAAGCCTACAGAAGCATAGGTGATTATGACTATGTATATACACAGTGTTGCAAAGAATCAAACGACCACGAACGATACATCACAATGAATCATGGTGATCCTGTAAATAATGTAAATATTTTCACTATAATTAGTATCTTCTTTACCCCTGCTAAAGCTTATGGACTTTGCGACTAATACCTTGAAGTCTCACGTGATTATTCTACGCACACTGATTGGTTAGAGCACTTAAGCTCCACCCACCACAGGATATAGTTTTAGCTGACATAGACGACATCCAGACACCCACGAGACGGCAAAAGAAGCAGGCGCTACCACAGTAGCTCCAGGATATGCTAAATAATTGCTATGCCATTACTTGCTTAATATTGCCTTTATGGATGTACTCAGCACATCAGGTGCGGACGTAAGCTCCTAAAATTGGATTTTTATTATTCCTTATAGGTTCCCCAAATGAGGTAAATAGAGAATGTAAGGGCCACGTGGTCGAAAACCATTTAACAAAATATTTTGCATTCTATATATACTTCCCCAGTTTTAGAGAAGACAATAACACGCTCCTGACGTGCTACGCCGAGAATACGGCTGTTGCTGCTAAATCAAGAGTGACAAATCCCGCCCTCTTCAAAATACAGGAAAAGTTCCCTGTCATTGAGAAATGGTACAGCAAATGAAAGATCAAAATTCTACCTCACAAATAAAAAATTTTGCTGGTTAGGAAATACTGCAATACAACTGCTATCACAAAAGAAGTACACTGGTATGCAAAAATTAAGGACGGAGTCGAAAAATTAGCATATCAGCTGAGCGGACAGAAAGACCAATCAGGAGATTAAGTAAGGTGATGTACAGTAGCACATCCGCAGATATGCAGGTAGACGTAATGGGGGAGTGTCTGAGTAGTATAAAGCATGTTGTCGGTGTAAGATCAGTATTTCTGGCAAAGAGATTGCACGCCGTATAGCAGTTAAAATCACACAGAGTTGTTGCCTCAGTGAGAAATGGCGAATAATCAATCTGTTAGACGACATCTAGGTGCTTTTACCCGAGCTCGAATCATTGGGAAGTTGGAGGAAGGCCGCAGTGTGACAAGTGTGGCTGCAGAGTTCGGAATTGCTCACAGCATCGTTTCACGACTTTGGAGACAATTTCAAACTACAGGAACAGCTATCCGGGGGTTTAGTAGTGGTCGTCCACGAGGAACCACACCCGCAGATGACCGGTATATTGCCTTACAGGCCAGAAGAAACAGGCGGCAGACAGCGGGAGAAATCGCTAGACACACGACACAGGCGACTGGACGACCGATATCGCGTTTTACCGTGGCCAGAAGACTGCACGGTGGTGGTCTGTTTGCACGACGCCCTGTACAGTGTGTAGCTCTAACGCCTGCCCATCGGAGAAGGCGTTCTCTGTGGTGCCGGGAACACCGGAATTGGAGAGACAATGAATGGGGACGAGTACTCTTTACAGATGAGAGCAGATTTAGTCTGAGTTGCGCCTTCTAGATACATACACATGTGGACAGAGCGGGGAACACGCAATAACACCTTCAACATCATCAAAAGGGACTGTTTTGGAGGTCGCGGAGTTCTCGTTCGAGCAGACATAATGCTTGGTAGCCGGACCGACCTTCATATCTCCCAAGGAGGTTCGTCACCTGGGACTGCTATTGTAACGAGGTTCTTCTTCCTTACATGCGTCTTTTCACAAGGGCTATGGGTCCTCAGTTCCTCTTCATGGACGACAACGCTCCACCTCATCGCACAGTTACTGTCGAAGAGCTGTTGGAGAGTGAAGATATTGAACACATGGATTGGTCGGCAAGGTCTCTGGATCTAAATCACGTCAAGCATGTACGGAACTTACTAGGGAGACCCGTGGCAGCACGTAACTTATCGCCAGTAACGATTCCGAAACTGCGATTGGTGCTACAAGAGGAACGAGCAGCAGTGTCTCAACAGCTCATTAACAACCACATATCCAGCATGCACAAATGATGTGAAACCTGCCTAGCAGTCAGAGGAGATCATATCCCCTATTAAAGACCAGATGTTTCTTGCTGGACGCCCATCACAGGGATGTTTCGGCCTTCAGTCGCATTGTGCTCCATGCTACTTTTTCAATAAAGCTTCTTTTTATCTCTGATTTCTATTTTAGTAAGTTTTGCTTACATTACTCATGTCCTCACGTATTGGGGATCTTACGGTATTAAATGTGTTGATTTGGAAAGCTTTTGTATAAAGTTATATTGAAAAAACCGTCTCGTCCTTAATTTTTGCACACCAGTGTAAGGCTCTTCTGTACCCTGGTTCTCAGAGTGGACAGCGCCAGTTATCTGGGGGTTACCCTTAAATAGGACATTCACCTAGTCCACTCACGGGACCAAAGTGTGTGAAAAAGTGCATGGAATTATGTTCAAACTTTTTCCATTGCTTAAAACAATCAGCTTTTTATCAGTTTGAAGAGAGGAATCTACATCGCAGTAATTAGACCTATTATTATGTATGCATATCCCGCCTGGACAACAGAAAGCGAGAAAGATTACAAGAAATTACAGGTGCTGCAAAATAAGGCTCTCAGAATTATCGTAGGTGCTCCGTATCTGCCGGCACTCAGATCTAAAGGAAAGATTTTATTAGCAAACTTTAAGAAACACCCAGAAAATTTGGAAGAAATACCAGAAGTACGCTATTCTTGAAGAAGATAGATTTTTTAAAAAAGAATTGCCGAATAACGACTGCACTAATTCATTTAATAAATTTTGACTGGCTCAGTACACAGCAATCTGAAATTGCACTACAGAACTTGCATAAACAAGTGATAAATAAACAAATGACTTTTTGTTGTGTATTAATATACCTGAATATTCAAAAGGAAGAGTTCCTTTAAGTCTCTTATTTGTATTTTGGTTTATTCTAGTTATTTCAGATTGACCTTGAATCGTGGAAACTACATGTTACTTCCCGTAACAGGAAATTAGTTATGCTCGTTTATAACTTCTAAACACTTAATGTTTAAACTGAACCTGTAAATACGTAAAGTTTGAATAATGACAACAAACCAAAGACTTGGTTTTTAAATTTTTTTTTTTAATTTTCAAGTCACATTTCTTGATTAAAACAAAGGTTCTGGAAATTCAAATGTAACTTCCTTGCCGGTAAGTTTCTTGTAAACTGCAGCAAATGTATCTGTCTACAAAAAGAATAATGAGGACATCAGAATTATACTTCTACAATTATTTATACATTCAGTATATTTAACAAATTATTATAAATCAAAAGTTTCACAACTAGTATGAAATGATAACACACACACAATTTAACTTGTTTAAGAAATTCCAATGGAATATATTAGTTTTACCGATATCCAAAATAACATTATTTAGTGTGTTAAATATTCTTACATATGATTTCAACTAACATTTATTAGCTAACTATCCATCTGTCTTGAAAATCAAAACATCCCATTTTAATTTTACTCCACAGTACTTTTAGAAAGCAGCATTCCTTTTTGAAAAGTTAAGCTACACCACAGAAAATTATGAGTATACAAGACAAATGAATCACATGGTACATACACAACATAATTTTCTCTTCGTTTACAGAAATATGGCTTATATTAAATACAGCAAATGAATACTGATAGTAGTAATAAAAACTGACAGTTCTGAATATAACAAAAACCTTTTGATACGAAAAATACCCATACAAGATATTTTTCTTAATACTGAAAGAAAAACTAAAGTTGAACTTTTATATGAATATGAAGCAGATTTTTTTTTAAATTTTAGGTTAAGAGAAAAATACTAATGCTACACTTCATGGACATTAATTTTAAATGCTATAAGTAGGTTCATACTTCTAAAGTTGATGATTTGAATAAAAGATGAGAGACTTAAGTTTTAATACCAGTTATAGCTCTTCATAAGCCAGAATAAGTACCGATTCTGAAGTAAGTGTTCTAATCAGTTAAAGATTATTTTATTAGATCTTCATGTAACTTCTGAGTGCATGCTGAAATTTATAACAACATTGTTCAGTTCTGGCATTACATGCCAATTCTACGTAAACCCTTCCCCCTTGAAAATTCCACTTTTCTGATAATGACTTAAGGAGCACCTAAAATTCTCCCATGAAGGCTTAATTAGCTACCACCTTCCACTTTTTACATAAACAAGTATTTAATTAGTAATAAATTATTTTTAAGTAAATATGTACACACACATGATGAGACCAGAACTTGATAACACTAACATTAAAGAAATTGGAAAATCTCATGCACTTCCTTTTAAGCAATACAATGCTCAGCATACTGAAGCAAAATAAAGACTGATTCCTGGAAGACTTATTTCCAGGATGGTTTTACTGACTGTTATAGAAATTTGTATTTTACATTACTTTGCTGGACAGAAAAAAAAAAAAAAAAAAAAAAAAAAAAAACAACAACAACAACAACAAAGCATTTGAGGAATTAAAGAAGCATCTTGTGGATCTTAGTCTTCATAATCCTGTTCCAGGATTAACCTTAATAATTCAGGATGATGCATCGGACAGGTGCTCTCAACGAGAGAATGGAGTGGTGTATTCAATTAGTTATACTATCTAGAAATTAACCAAAGCACAACAGGTATGGCCACCCATTAAAGGGAAGCCTATGCTGTGATTTGGAGCCTGAAAAACTTGAAAACTGATCACCGGTGGAATTGATTACCGATCATAATCCATTAATTTTCATCATAAAGAATACACCGGTTTATAAGCCATACTATTACAGAAATAGGATACTACAATTTCGTACAGCCCAGTGCTAAGTTTAACACTCCCAATGCGTTGTCCAAAATGCAGACCATCGAGCGATTAGTATGAAAGGAAAAGAGAACTCTTTATAGACATTTGTATTCTTAAAAAGTACTTTTTTGCTTTTGCAGCTGCTATGGGACAACCAAAAGGTATTTTAAGAATCACTCTATTGTATTTTAGAATTATTTTTATTACTAATTATTGGCATATTGTAGCTTACAGAAAATGTAGAAGTAACCTGTAAAAGAATTTTATAATATATCCTACACTCATCTTATGTCTCAGTTGACCGTACACAGATATGCTGCAAAAAGATAAATCCTTGGTACATTTCTGTTATCAGGAACAGATTCAGAAATGTTGAATGTATACATGTACTATATATTGTTGCATGAATACGGGTTCATAATGGATTGAATGTATGCACAAGTCAATAAAGAGTTAATAAAATTTATTCCTATCCCAAGAAATTAAGCAGAATGCTGAAATTTCCCCAGAGATATTCGTACAATATCACACAGCAGTTATTTAAAACTACTAAAATATAAATAGAACTTAATTCAAAACGCAGAGAAAGCTAATCCTATCTCACTGCAAATTCACTACAATCAATAACAGCACTAAGCAAACAACTACAGTTTGCCTACAACTGAGCTGAGATGTTTTCCTCCAGCTTTTATAAGCTTTTTAATCACACACGAGAACATTCTGGTGATTTTATATTCTCAAGGTTTCTGGAAAGCAAAAGCAATTACGAGATATATAATTCTTAAACGCTAAATGCACGCACTCTTGTATTTTTACTTTTCAGGCATAGCTTTCTCTTAAAATTCGTCATGTGCTGCATTAATTCTACTAAAAATAAATACAAAATCCGTAACACTGCCCAATATTCCAATTGGCTTGCCATTTGCAAGTAGATAAAAAATCTAAAACTGTTAAGCAACGGGCTAGCAAGCTAAAGCAGTTTTTCTGAATTTCTCTTTTTGCCAGGTGGCTGTATGAATCTTATTTGATGGATAAATGACAAAACGGTGAATCTCTATATTCAGAAACACTATCTAGCAACACTCAATTATTTTTAAAACTTCTGGGTATGTAAATTTTATTATTATAAACTTATCTGCTACTAAAGATACCAAGAAAAACACTTTAATGAAATAAAGTGAACAATACACTAAAAGAATCTGTAAAATTGAAATTAAGCATATACATATATATATTAATTTGAATTTTTTTATTTTATATATATACCCAAAATATTTAATTGGCCTTTCAGTTATAATTTCTCCTCAACTGTTTATTCAACATAGGCGTTGGATTGTAAGATCATCATCTAGACCAATTTTTATTCATATCAGGCATTTAATAATAAAACAATAATTATCGATAAAAACTAATCCTATCAATTCAAATATTTAAATCTAAAACAAAATATTAAATGAAACATACTTTATGCTCTATATTAGTTTGCTGAGTTTTATCGAGATGTACTTTCACAAGGCGAGTGCCATCTAATCGAACTCTTGTTCTCTTACCAACAATTTCTGCTGGGAATACTAAATCTTCAAGAATAGAATCATGGACAGCTGTTAAAGTTCGACTGCAAAAGTTAAACATTTCAAATATTAAGTTATTTAGAATATATATATTTTTTAAGACTGCCAACATTAAAAATACACACAAAACCATTCTCTAGTTCTTTACTCACCTCTAATACCTTAGAGATCAGAAATTATTTAGCTGACAATACCACATACTTCTGGGTGTAATACATAGTATACCTGCTATCATTGATTTATTTAATTCTAGTAACACAGTGACAGAGGTAAAGTAGATATTGTAACTATAATTGCAATAAGCAACACATAAAATAATTGTGCAAGATGTGCCTCACAAAAGATGCCTTTCTCCCTAAACACTTCACAGATCAGATACTATCTAGCAGAGAATATCAGATATCATCTCTGGATGTTATACATCATGTCTGCAAACGATCACGATCTACTTTCCTGTTAATGGTAAGATATAAAGCAGATGCTAGGGATAACAAACAGCAAACTTAATAATCATGAAATTGCCTGACTTTTCCATGTGTGTTTCAAGAAAATTCCATCTATTTGCGTAATGCACTTTGGCTCTGCTAAGACGTAAATTAACTATGGCACCCACTTGAAAACACAAAAATTTGGCAATTACGTATATATTTTGGGGTTAATATATATATAAACCCCAAAGACTACTATTATAACTATAATAGTTGGTTTCTCGACTGAAGAATTGAGATCAGAATCTGCCAAATGTGGATAAAAAAAAATTTTTTTGCCGACATTTTAGCTAAATGAATAAAAGAAATCTAATGATATTTTTAAAATAAATTCACATATTTTATGTTTATTTAGCTGAATACATAAGCAAAAAAAAATGTGCATTGAATTTCGCGATATGTCATCATACTGATAGAATTAGTTTCACGATTATGGCAGAGAAAATTTCCTGAAATTTGAAAGTATTATTTACTAATAAATAAATAAATTTAAGGGGAAGAAGCAACTATAAAATAATTAAAAAAACTGAATTACAATAATCAACGATATTTTGGCGAATTAAATGGTTAGCCGAGATGACCGATTACTATTTTTTTATTTTACTGCAAAATGACAAATAGGGCATTTCTTAAAAAGCATTTAAAAGATTTTGTGGTAAAATCCTAGTATATGCTATGGCCTTGGGACGATTTTGAAAATTGCCGTTAAATCACGTGTGTACCGTACACGGAGGCTATTCTAGGATTAAACCGATTTTTTTGTTTGATACAAGAACACGTATTTTTAGTTTAACATGCACTGCATGTGCTCACGCGAGTCTTTCGATTCTCGAGGTTACTGGGAACTAAAGTTGCTTGAAACTTTGCCTTAACCAACTTAATAGACAATCTGTTTGGAGCTGCAAGAATTGGCTCTATGCCAGCTGCCGGAGTGACGCTAACGTGCGCCAAGAATGTGATCGCTTCCAACATTGGCGTGTGAAATTCCCTGACTTTTTCTGCTTTTCCAGATAGTGTGACAACCCTGTAAATAGTACAAAAATACAAGTACTTTTAAAAAATTTTAATATTCTTCAACCAATTTTTACAAAAATGCTAACTCAGGTGTTGCAGATTTTGTTCTCTACAAAAGAAGCATTGTAATGCTGCTAAAAAAAACAGACAGATTAGCCTGCTTTGTTTTCCAACGTGTCACTAACACTAAAAAATTTCTATTTTACTACTGCAAATCTTAATTATGTTTTTTATTTTAAAACTTGAACCAGAAATGATATACACTATTTTCCCATCTCAATTTTCAACAGGTAAAATAATGCGAGAAAATACAGTATATGTAAAAATTCAAAGCATGACTGGATAATTTTCAGAAGAAAAACTTTGAAGGAACTCTTACTATCAAAAATATTTCAGTTTTGATTTCATAATAAATTCTTTTCCAGTTTCATCAACTTCAGTTTTCACTTTTTAATGAATACTCCTGTTATTATTCTTCCTATTTATTGTTAATCAATTTCTGTGGACGAAAGGTATTTCTTCCTGCCCCTCTTTTTTCTACTAGGCCTAAACATTTTTCAACCTTATCTAAGTATAACAAATTTTCTACCACAGAGCTGATTCACTTTTATGAAAATTATAATGGTACTACAATCAATTCTCACTGATCAACTGTTTCATTACGATCATCCCACAACAAACTCAACTAATGACTATACTACATTAAAAACATCAGATGAAATGTTAATCAATGCTCTTATTTGTAAATATATACCCACACATACAAAAAAAAAAGTTTAAATTTCATACATATGAAGAATATCCTTAGCCATACCTCCTGGGCCTTTTCTGCTTATTTTTAACCTTCATTTTTCGTGTTGGTTTTGGTAGTATAGTTCTCCTAGCAATGAAAACTACATGTTTCCCGCTGAACTTTTTCTCAAGTTCCCGTACAAGTCTTGCTTGAACCTTCTGAAAAGCTTTTAACTTCTCAACTGGTACAGAGATGACAAGAGCCTAAAAGAAATTTCAAAAAATTAAAAAGCACACTTGCCAGAACTAACTAAATAAAAAGTTTTAATTAGACAATGAATGGTACTATAAGATACAAAATGAAGGATAATAATAATAAAAAAAAGTTTCAGATTAGCAACAGAAGCCTAAAATTTTCAGCTTTTATGTTGGCTACTTTATAACTCTTGTACCATCTTTAGATCTCTACGCGGTCCACCATCACTGTTCAGAGAAGTTGATGGTTACGTTTTGGCAAAACTGCAGGTTTCTTTTTTCACTAATATACTTGAAAATCAAATAGAAGCTATCTCTTTCTCAAACATTAAAGCACTGTTCCATAAGTTTAGAGCTAACTTTTTTCCTTGCACTATTTAATCCTTATAGTCAGTCCGGATGAAACTAACAAGTTGCTAAGGAAAATTTCACTGATACCAATTCTGACTATTTAGATACAGATAGCATACATTTTGATCTAATTTATTTGAACAGAGTCAAATGAGCATGACACAGCTGAGATTACTGGGAGGGGGAAAAAGAAAACTACATTTAGAAACCCTAGTGTAAAGAAATACACAACACTGAATTTCTTAACATTTAAACAGTTCACAGTTCAGGTCCCGGCAAATGAGCTAGTCCTCTTTCATGTTTTTTGCTTGAAAAACATGAATGTGAGCCATTTTTTAGAGTCCTCTACGAAAGGATCCCTCTTTTTAGCAAAAACCTCTACTGTACTTTGCCTTAATCAAATAATCCAACAGACTTTAGGCTTCTTCCCTCTGTCCAGTAAATATTGTATTTAATTACAATGTAACAGAGAGTTAATATATATATAACACCATTGATAATCTCATTAGGCAACAGATAGTAGATCTAGATTATAATTTCTATCCAGAAACAAAGGTTACATTAATTACTGAATACTAATTTGGCTATTTATCTATGGGAAGAGAATGACATCCTGGAAGACTTCCCAAAAGAAATTGGCTCATATTGATGGTACACCCGAAGAAAGCCGCAAAACCTCATGTTCACCTGTATTTTAACCCTTGTAGAACCAACGTTCAATGATCTTGCTGCTCTCCCCTTCGTGAGGCCCTCCACGACGGCATCCCTATTTTGAGACAACTAATCCTAGCCTGCATCGTCAAAAGTAAATAAGCAGAAAGTATTCCATTCTTACAATGAACCAAAATGTTTCGATCCGATTAAATAACACTTCATATGCATATATATTTATGCTATGATTAAAACTTCAGCGATTTTGCATGCTCTTTAATATTACCAGATTTAATGCTTTTAAAGCCCCCTTTACACAGTCGATAAAACTACTTTTATTGTTTAGGTTCTGTTTTACACTTGAGCCTTTAGTTTGTCGCTGATATTGGAAATCATTAAACCATTAAACACTGTTACCTTAAAAGTTCTTCTATTATGTAGGCAATTTTTTCTCATATTTTTAGGAGATAAACAAGGGACAATTGCCTGCATAATGATTTTTGATTTTCATTCATTGTAAAATTAAATAAAACCGATTCAGCTTTAGACAGTCTCTTAAGATGACATCTCCAAACAAGCATTTAGATATCACTAAGATTCATATAACTCCTAAACTGAATTGAAACAACAGTTACTTTACATAAAATTACAGCCAATTTTAATTTACTTATACTGTTCCAGAGATAAAGGGAATTCAGAAAAGCTGATTAATAAAAAACTTTTCTTTTAAAAAAAGAATGCAGCTTTCTCTATATTAGGGTATATTCCAACTAAATATCAAATGTATAAGAATTAGGATTGAATTACGAGTAAAGCACGAGAATGCTATTTGTTTAAGGGGATGAATGCATTTGTGGTGGAAACCTTAAAAAATTGCTCATATTTACATTCCTGATGGAGAATTCAACATGCAATCAGCCCGTTCTCTGGGATTTGATTAGCTTGATTTGGTTTGTTTACTGGAGCATGGCAAAGCACACAACTATCTGTTCAAGGGGAGGGATGCCGATGCCTCAGTTGAGGACTTTCTAAGGGAAGCTGGCTTGTATGCTACACATTGACAAAACCATGAAAACGCTTATGAATCCAACCCATTCAGTGGGATTAGAACCCAAGCGAACTACCAGCTTCAGCCATCAAAGGATCCATAAAAATTAAGAAAAATGATCAAACCTATATTCATCAACTAAGAGTACAAAAATTAGATATACAAGATGATGATTTGTGACTAAATAAAATCTACTGCACTTTTCTACAATATTTCATACTACAAAGGAATTATTGCACTTTGAAATTCATTCATGATTTTTTATTTTTTAAAGAATTCACATTGTAAATAAAACAGAAAATTTATCAGCAGAATATATTAGTTCTCCATTTCATTTTAAAATCAAGCAAAGTCCAGCCTTTGGATATAATGGTGGTTTTAGAGGAAATCTGCACATGAAAGGAAACTGGTATTGTATAATTCTTCTTTACAAATATTTAAAACTGTTCTGAAAAATAGCTTTGGTGAATTTATATTTTTAAAATTTTAAATGACAGATTAAAATTCCCTTTAGAAAATTTTAAAATGAAGCATAAGAATCTCCACGAACACTACGGAAATGCAAATATTAAAAAAACCTGATGTGTACACAACGACTTCCCTGTAGGGAATATTAAATTATACGCATTTTGCATTTCATTTAAACTTATCGGCGAGAAATCTGTGTGTGAAATTCAACTATGTGGCAGTAATTTAATGATTTGCAAAGCTCCATGAAAAGAAGTACTTATAGATTTTATAAGATTAATTTCCCAACTACAGAGAAGTGTAAAACTTACGATTTCTCATTAAACGCTGCCAACAACACTTGCACATTTTCATGCAACTATTACCACATAAATTCAATGAAGTTGGAAAATCTAGATGATGGCAGCCAGTAAATGTGCAGCACTATGTTTGCCCATGGTATCCCATGTTAAGGGTCAATGATGCGTTTGTGGTTTACTTGCAAATATTTATACCCAGAAGCTGCTTATCAGTTTTTTTGCTCGAGTAACTGAAATCTGAGAAAATTCCAAGATTAATGTTCATTCTTCTCATACATTCGGAACTATATCAATGAAAGATATTCATGACATGTTAGTAACAGGTTACCAGACCTATCACTTTCGTGACCAATGCCCCATTAACAGAAAAATACCCATCAATTTTTCTAGGCCCTTAAAAGCCACAGCTTGTTTTTTAAAAAATATACATTTACTTTAATCCTACACTTCATAAAGTTTTAAAACCTGAAAGAGAAATTCTCAGTATCATATACTTAATATCACAGATCAGATACTATCTAGCAGAGAATATCATTATTTATCATCTCTGGGTGTTATATTCATCACATCTGGAGGCAATCAGATTTTGTGTTGCATAAAATGTGTACAAACTGCATTATTTCAATTAGGTACTACACTTACAATACTAGAATTTATCATTTTTGCTTGGACATTTACACATTTGCCAAAGAATGACACTACTTAAGTCCATGAAGGACTATCTCCTACTAGGACAGATGACCACATGGAGAATTAAAAAACAGGCTCATATTATTAAGGTACACATGGAGAACAAACATCACTAATACACCCATCAAGTTTGCTGGGCTCTGAATCAAGGTCAACCCACTAGTGCTGAAAGATTTTACTACGGTAAGCGAAAGAATGGTTGAAAATGTATGTTACTGTCAGAAAAATTAAAACTATAATTACAATTTCATAGGTGAAAAAGAAGCAACACATAACACATACTAGTTAAGAAATTTTAAAATTCATGGTGATATTGATATACCTATAATTCAGTCATTGCCTTAGGAATTTTTATCAAGCAATCCAAATGTATTATAGAACCCCTTACTACCAGCAATTCAGAGCGGCCTACTATTTTTTTCCAAGTACAGAAATTTTCAAATCAAAAATATAGGTACAATTAATGCAATCACTTTGGTGCAATTTAGTGATTTTTACAGATGTAAAAGTTATTTACCAGATGGAAATTGAGGATTTTTGTGCTTTTTTAAATTCACACTCTATATTCATCGTAAGTTGGTAAAAATTACCAACACAAGAAAAGTCAACATACTTTAGCAATTTAAAATATAAATTTTTAATATTAAAGAAAGATTATGCAACACATTAAAAAATGAAACATTACATGTCCTCCAAAATATTTTTCTATCTCTTTGTGCCAATTGCAAAGACTCAGTAACAATGGCTATCTACCAAATGCATTTCCTCGTTATTCTTAGACTTTGTGGCAAAATTCTGTATTCCTGCAAAAATTTGACCAAACTTTCTACATTGGTGGCACATTCCACACACACACATATATTTGAAAATTAAGGCAAAACATACCATGGTTTGTTTATAATAGGCATTGGAACTAGAAATTGAGCCTAATTAACACATATGAAAATGTTACTTTGACTGAAGGACTGGTATGAGCATGTTTGCCCAATCTAGGCAGATTTTTGAAAAGCATACAATTATTTGGTACACTTCCGTTATTTTGACTGAATTCAGAAACGTATGTGCATGTAGCCTTTTTTTATTTATAGATAATACAGAAGAAATTCAATAGATTTCACCTAGAAGTATATTTCTGGGAGTAAATAATGAATTTTTGTACAAACATGTATCTGAAGAGAGAGGGAGACTTCCATTCAAAGTATGATCATAAGGGGAATGAAATAACACAAAAGGAAATATTAACTGAGATATTTTGAAAAATTCAAAAACACACTTTGAACGAACTATATAACAGATTTACTGCAACAGAACTGACATGAGAAATTTAAACATGCAGCAACAAAAGAATTTCTAGCAATCAAAACACTTGCTATTAAAAAATACTTGTCAGTTTTGCTGTTGTCCATAGCACCAAGGGAAAAATGTTAAAATTTAGATGGCATACTTTCTCCCCCCCAAAAAGTTAGTTTATTTTCAAGTAGGCATAAATCGGGAATAGCAGTTAACAGGGCACTAAATGCATGATTATAGCCTTTATATTACTGTCACTTGCAACAGTTTCCTTTTCACTTGGCGGTGAATTAAAAATTACTACTTTTAATACAGGTAGAGGAGTTTTATGAATAGGGAAAAAATTATTACGTTTTGGGTTTGTTATAACGTTTGGTAAAAAATACTGTAAAACTTGGCAATTAATCACTAGTGCCAGTAACACTGACAAATATTCATTAAAAGAAAAAGAAAGCTAGTTTCAAGACCTAACTTTCAAAATGTTGGCATCAGAATTACGTCCCATGATTTAGATTTCACAGAAAATCAAAAGCCATGTGAATCATCATACACCAATGACATACTTAAAGAGTTAAAAATTTAGGTTTAATAAATATGCCATATTTAAATACACGAACAAAACTGTTGTGACATTTTAAAATTAATTTTGCTGAGGCATTACTTTAAGAAAACATTGATCTTATTTCTACAGTTTCCGTTTCTTGGTATTAAATCAAAGCATGCTGATAAAATTGACTTCATGCAATTAGAGAATTACTGTCAGAATAATTCAGGATTTAAAATATTAGCTCAAAAATCACAAGCTTGCAACTACTGTAAGTAGCTAAACATCTCAATAACTTATAAAATGAAACTTATTTAATAGCATCACTCGAAATAATTACACATCTCTTAACTTTAATACATATTTTTTTTTCATTTTACCACATGCACAGTTAATACAACTTTCTGCTTTTCACTTTCACATGATTTTACGAACAGCATATTCACAGGAGAGGGTGACCCATTAAACTTGCATAACACTGTTGCATATACTTTACAATAAGATTAAAATTTAACGTTTATTGTAATTCATTATAATTGATGAAACCATAATAATAAGTATGATACAAATCTATGTCATGCCAGCATAGCACTCAAGTAATATAGGTGTATTAAAAAATGTTCACAATATTTAACACTGACATCAGAATTACGTCCCATAATTTAATTTTCAAAGAAAAATAAAAAAACCACAAGAATAATTCATATGCCATAAATATTTTGTTTCACTATAAATACATTGCCCATATATTAAAATGATGTCTAAGTTATATACAAGCGAAAGATGAAACTGATTATATGAAGCCATAGTATGTAAATCTACATTACAGTTTTCATTAAATTGTGAAAGGATGCTTCCCCCCTTTTCTTTTCAGGTGTATTGAAAGAGACAACTTTGGTTTAAGATAAATTGTGCTAGCCAATCTCTGACAACTGATTTTTTTTTGAAGTCATTTCCACTTATTTCGATTCTCAGCCAAGTTATGTTTTTACCAGAATTTTCCCATTTCGTTACAGTTTCAACTCACAAGAAAGCTTACATTTGAAATTCGCAAAACATAGATGTTTAAAATATTTCAAAATGCCAGTTAAGATAAAGATCTAAATTTTTCACAACAATACCAGAACAAATAAGTTATGTGTTTTAAAGGAGGGGGGAGATGCTACATTTTGCCTATTTTGGTCCTCAGTCAAAATACACGATAGAATTTCTATTTTCGCTTTAATATTCCATTTCAAAATTTCCTACCTTTCAAATAAAAAAAGAAATGTTTTTAGCTGAAACTGCACAGCAAATATGCTTAGAAAGTCATTTTTATGAATCAGAAGAATTCTGAATAAAAACAGTGACATGACAACGAATCTTTAAAATTTCAGAAAAAACATGCACAAAAATCATATATGCTTATTCAGTCCATATTTATACATGTTATCCTTTTTGTACAAAGCAAAGGAAATATTGTAATTGCAAAATTTTTTTGGTAACAAGGGAAATATTCATTTTGACAACTCATGAACTGATCTGGAGGGGATATACTCAGATAACTGACACTTGGCGAGGTTTCTGAAATCGTGTTCACACCAATTTCGGCAATAGGCGCCAAACAGTGGGAAGATTGTTTAGGTTGCTAGCTCAGATGCTAATATAGGGAAAAGGAAAGAGATATTTTTGTTTTATATGTAGATAATTAGCGTCGGGTGTCGACATTTTTCAGATAAATCTTTGCGCTGATGCTATCATGACTTTGTCAGTAGACGTTTTGAATTTGCTGTTTAATTATTTTCTAAATAAATGAATTACGCTTGTAATCGGAATAAGATAATTTTATTTTTATACAAGAAAATTACAAAATATGCTCCTTTTCCGTACTTAAGGCTCACGTTATCCCTTGTGTATTTACATATAATTAATTACACTTCTAATCAGAATAAAATGATTTTATTTTTATAGAATAAAATATGCTATTCCCCCCAAAAAATAAGTTCATTAAATTTGCATCTTCAAACCTTTGAATAAGATTTATATTTATAGATTTTTCTGACATATTACTTATGTTCATGTTTAAGTAATGAATGTAATGCAAACTCAAACTTCAAATAAGCAAAACAGAAATCTTTGTATTTGCAACAAATGCATAACTGAAATACATTAGCCGAACGCATAAAATTGTTTTGGGGACCGCCACTTTTCAAACCACTGTTATGGACAACGTTCAAATTGCAAAAAATACAGACAAATTCAATTAACCTTATCTTATTCTATTTGATTGGTCTGTTTCCGAAATTTAAACAATTGCATGATGTCCTGAAAAGTCACAGCACTTGTTACAAATCTGGTTTCTCTGCAGTTATGCAATTCAGGATTGCACTTAAACAAGAAAAAAATAAAAATAACCCTCTTAACCATTTAACTGCTTAAGACGTCTTTAAATGTTTTCAGAGATCGCTCTAAAAATGCTTAAGGACGTGTTGAGACCCTATGCGAGGTTTTCTCCCCCTCTGCGTTTCTCATTTGCAGAAAGCCCTTAATAGAGTGTGAAATCTCGCACTTTACGGAAGAGCCCTCCGAGTAAAGGCTCATTGTCAGACAGCAAGTGTATATTATTCCGTAAGCTTTTTGAATGACGATAAATCATTTTACAACCTTGTGCATACTGGGACATTATAGTAATGAAAGCCCAATCCTCAGTCGCTGATTACATCCCCAAATCTTTAGTAAACAGGAAAAGAAAAATGCATTTTTAATAAATCATATATAATTCACTGTTTTTTTTATTTAATAGTTGGTTAGTTTCTGATTAAAAAAGAAGGGGGGGATATATATAATGTCAAAATAAACCTTTTGTTTGCCTTCGTATTTCGCGGAGGTTTAATGGTATTTTCTTTCTATTTTACGAAATGGCAACACTCCTTTTAGCATGCCTGAGTTTTAGAATTTGCAATTATGACTACTTACTATAAACGCGAATTTACATGTAAAAAATTCTTCAAGGTAAATTAAAATATTCAACTCAAAAAATTATATTAAATCAAGTAAATGAATATGCAGAAAAAAATTATGGAGATCAATAGCTTTAATACTTTATTAAAATTTGGAATGCAACCGAAATTTTAAAACCTGCATGGTAGGAAATTCTCTGCCGTGTCTCGGAACTCTTTTAGAAAGAAATCTATAAGTCGTTTACTCTTATATTTAATGGAATACAAGAAAATTGAAAAAATACGTGCATGGAAATATTAGATATTTTGAGCATAAAATATTACAGCTGAAAAGATATTATCAGAAAATAAATTATTTCCTCTCCAAATGCCAGTGCTGATAGCGATAAATTGAATGAAAGTTTTTCTTTATATTGGGAACTTAATACATTAATTCGTTTTACCTAATGACACTATCTATGCAATTATTTTGCAAAGTCTTTTGATACAAATGCTAATAAATGCCACTAGCAGTTGAGTGGCTAAGTTACTGAAAACTGATAGTTTGAGCTGGGTTCTAATCCTAGAAAAGGGGCTGGATGATAACTGTTTTCATGATTTTTCCTCAAGTGTAACACGGACACGAGTTAGTTTCCTTTACGAAGGCATAATTATAAGGTATTTTTTTCCTCCTTTCTGGTATCATGGTAGCACACTTAGCATGTTTTCGAGAGGTCCAGGTTCGAGTACTGGCGAGGGCATTGCTCAGTCTTCACGTCTCCTGTCTCAAAAATCCTAATCTACAGTGGCACCCAAACTAAACGGTGGTGGATGATGATTTTTTACCACCAGGATTTGGCGACTGGGTCCCTTAATCCCTAGTCACCCTTTGAAAGGATGAGTATGTAAGATATGTTCTTCCTATTTTCTGCATGCCTTCGTGGTTTCCCGGTAGCAAACTCTGCGCATTTTCAAGTTTCAAAATCTTAATACTTCCTTAAACCCAACGTACTTACTCTTTCAAGGTAGTCTTGTATACCTCGCGACAATTAAAGTGGAGCTATTAGAAGGATTTTAGTTAATGTACGTACTTAACTGCTTTCATTAAGAGGAAAATCAATCCCAAAACATCAGAGTAATCGTCCATATTTATGCACAATTTTTTTATATATTTTACTAAAATTCTGTATTAGAAAAAAAAATTATAGACAATATGCTTCAAAAAGTTGATGGATGAGTAAAGAACCTAAAAGCTGGTGAGAGTTGCCACTGTGTGAAACGTAAGATCTTTCATTTATCTTCCATGCACACTCATGAAGAACAGTGCTCATTCAGTAAAAGCATCAGCTCTTTAATAAATGTTTCACGTTTAATAAACTTACTATTGAGTAACCAACGGAGTGATTTAAAGTTAATAAAAGCGCTTCTTATTATATAAATCTTCATTTAACTTTTTTGACAATGTCGGTATAAATTAAAATTATATATAGCTCATAACCTTTACAGCTTCGTTGTAATTTATAAAAGACAGGCGCTGTCACCGCATGAAGTAATTAATAGATATTTAATTGGTACGTGGTTCTTGATGCAAGGGAAAAAGTCAGACCGGATTCAGAAATGTATGCATATATGTACGTATGACTGTGTGTGTATACATGTACACAGATACGCACATACATACATACATTTCTGAATCCGATTCCGATAACAGAACAGTACCAGTTAATTTACTTACTAGGTGAGATTTTGCATGTCCTGTGTTCATAGTTCTCTTTCATCAAATTCTTAAATTTTATAGTTTAAATTTACGAGATTAAATTTAAATGCTTATTGTGAGAAAAACATGCCAGGTTAGAGAATAAAAATTTATTGGCATGTTTATTTTTTTATATCTATTATCGCACAAATGTTCGCTTAAATATCAGAAAATAGTTACTGAAATGAAAAATCTAGTGCAATTATGATTATTACTATGAGAGAATAACATTTTTTGATTGATAACCGCGACTGAATTTTATAAGCAGTCCTAAGCTATACCAGGACTTCCCGCTTTCCTGTTACCTGAAATAGATTGACATCTTAAATGCTTCCAGAACGTGACTTTATAATCTAAGAATACATCCTACGTATTTCCACCCTATTTTAAGCGACTCTTCATTTGTTCTAAACCACTAAAATAGTTTCAAGGGTGTCTTACCTTTTGTTAACATCACGGATTTAGTTCTGGGGAAGACTCCTTTGAAGGATGAAAGGGGAGGGGAAACAAATTTGTTTTTTGAATGCGAAAGTATTATTTTAGCGCACTGTTTGATAGCACAATATTTCTAGTTCTGTTTCTCCTATTTTGCTTACACCATGCCTACGCAACAGAAACCTACATATTTGAATTAAAAGAAACTCAGTAGCTTACGAAGGAAATAAATGTGGAAACGATAGTCATTCAAAATGTCAGTTACAAATATATAAAATATATCTAATATAAGAGTACACATTTGGCAAACAAACTTTGAAATGGGAAAAGAGACTATTTTTTCATTTGTTAGAGACTTATCAGTTTTTAATTGCCTTACTAAACAGATATTAAAATTATCAGAAGACTTGTACAACAAAAACTGACCAAGATATTTAATTTTAAGATTTGCAATTTTTGATGTCTTAATGAACATGTGTAATTTAATAGGCCATACAAGGAAGTTGCAGTGTAAGTAAATACGCACACAAAAAATAAGATGTCCCCAAAAATATTCACAGCACTAGCATCAGAATTACGTCCCTTGTGTTTAACTTTCATAAAAAAATCAAAAAACACAAGAATCATCATATGCTTCTAACGTTCTTAAAAAAGAAATATGGAAATTTATAATACTTAAATATCGCCTAAACTATATTGCTGATATCGAAGAAGAAATTTTTTCAACTTAAAAAAAAAAAAAAGGTTGCTCCCAAGCGAAATATCAATAAATAATAATTGATTTAGCTTATGTACACAGTGAAACATCTAAGACAATGATAAATTTCAAATGATACTAATTTTTGGTGTGGAAACAGCTGCAGTCACAGACTGTCACATTACACAGTTCAGGATAATAAAAAATATTCCACTCGTGTTTCATAAATACTTGGCCTCAGAATTACGTCCCAAGATTCTGACAATCACAGAAAAATCAGAAATCATATATGCCATTACTTAAGAATTATTTACCAATGATTAAAATAATACAATTATGATACATAATACATGTAAACACCAGAGTTAAATTATGAAGCAGCGATATAAGAACATCCATTATGACTTATATCAGCTTAACGCTGAACGAAGCTATACAATACTAAAGCCTTGTTATGAAGTGGATGTTTCCAATTTGAGAGTAACAACTGTCGGAGTCCTTGAAAAATGTCTTTTGGTTACAAACAATCAATATTTAGAAGATTATGCAAAGTATTAACAATTTTCATTAAATTAATTTGGTTCCTGTTCATAATATGCAACCTCGAAAGTATTCAAAAGATCATGTTACCAAACTCTGTTTATGTAGTAACCCAAGTTACACACACATATAGTAGATACAAGTGTCTACATTCCAAACCTCACTTTTGCTCATAACCAGTTTTTTCCTTCTATATTCTACTGGATATGAGGTAGGGAAAATTTTACTGGATATGAGGTAGGGACTTTGAGTATAGGAAATTTTAGTCCATGGCTTTTTTATATCGCGTTCCTGTGTAATTACTGTAATTATCTACAGAAAATATTAATGTGGCTTCTGAAATAATAAAATGGTACTTTATAGGGACAAGTAATTTAGCATCGGAAAATCAGCTGATACCCTTGGAAACAACTGAAAGGTCAGGTCAGTTTCAGGGCCAAATGTTCCCAACTGTTGACTCTTATATGAAATGCAGAAAAAAATACACCATGTTCTGTTAATTGAAAAAGACAGCAAGTGGTCATCCTGCAGAACTACATAATTTAAAAGTTCTAGTTGTTTGTGTTGCCAAATACATTTTGTGGACATGGATTGCCTATTATGGCAATACAGCACAGAATTTTTTTATGGTTGGTTAGATAATCAGACATTTCTTGGTACCAATAAGTAATAGTTTTTTTTATTAATAGTTTATCAATGCGCCAATGATTAAAATATTGATGTTAAGAAACTGTTTTTCCTTTATTTTTACATATAAAAAACTACCACAAAAAATATTAGATATCGCATATCAGCTGTTTTGTGTAACAATTTGTTCTTCATTCTCCCAAGCTTGTGTTTTCCTTCTAGTGCATTATACAATGCTCCCACAGATTTGCATATGTTATGTAAGTGTTTAAATATTAGTATTTTCTTTCAGTAAAGCATACCATGCTGCATGGGGTTTAATCAGATGTCTATCCTATATCTATATTATTTATCTACACTATGTTCATGCACTGAATATAGCAATACATTTCCCTTCTATACATAAGAATAAATCATTCATAAATAATTATATTGTAAAATAGCTAAGATATACAAAAATAAGATAAAAAAAAACTGACTAGATGGTTAAATGCATTGTTAACTCTCCAGGGAATTCACAAATCCTTTACTACTTTTCTGTAATTTTAATGCAACTTATTATGATCTTTATGTACTTTGTAATTTTATTTTTATGTAATTTAATATAATTTATATTTCTATATTTGAAATAAAACATTTTAGGCAGCTAATACATATAGATTGATTTATGATCTTAAATAACATGTTATTTGTATAAAGTGGTGTAGTTTTCATTTTTTGCATATAAAGAAACATTTGTGGAGAATATTGTAATATTCTAAAAAAAGCTCTTATGGACACCACACAGGCAACCTTTGTAAATAACTAGTATTTATGAGAACCTTTTTTAAAGGTTTGGACTAACAAGCTCAATCACTGCTTATTTTTTGGTGCATTTTTGAAGTATACTTTGGTACAGGATGTTTTAGTTATTTGCGTATTTTCTTGTCACTTATAGATCTGCTTCAAGGAGACACATTCTGAAAAACTACTTTTTTACTTACTTACTCACTCTGGTGTTTCACTACCTGCATCAATTCCATTGAAAGTTTCAGTTTCCATGTTGGAAGTTTAACTATACATACAAGTTTACTAATAGGCCAAATGCATGGAATGCAGTTTTTCGCATTTCATCCATTTGGATCCAAGCCCATTTTTCTGCAGTGGAATTTTATTTAGGTAATAAATAAAAGTGTTAACTCTGAGCTAATAGCAATGAAATATAGACGTTATCATACCAAACATTGGGCTAAAGCATATTTTCATTGATAAAGATATTTCAAACCCTCATCATATTTGCACTTTCATAAAAAAGCTAATCTTGCTTAAAATACATGCTTATTGAATGAAAATATGTTTATTTTATGAGCTAATTTATAGGCTTTGATGTATTAAATGTGCAGTCCTTTTAGTCTATTATTGTTGCTGTGAAAGATTGTTAAAGCTATTCTGAAATGACTAAAATATGGTGACTATTATGTGATCACATAAATACAAGTTCAGATCCAAATTCTCAATTTGCCTACTTATTATTTATATATGCATTCTCCTTTGATACAGTTAAGGTCTCAAGCATTTGGTTAGATGCCTAGGCTTTACAAAATGTATCAAAAACACAATTCAGTCGTATCTTAGAAGATTTGTAATGTCATGCCATCCTAAGAAGCAGACATTTCCCGTAAGTATTTTATACGGCATTTGTTAATTATTGTTTGGATGAATGATATTTCAGACATCTAAAGGTTACAGACAAGTCATTTGAGATAATTAACATTTTTTATCAATTTTTCTACAGATTTTAGCACTGTTGCATGATTTTTCTCCTTTCCACAAGAAGTTACAGAGAATGTGTTTTCCAACCAGTCTGCTATCAATTTCGAAATAATCATCATTAACCAAAACGATAGTAATGCAGTTGTTTTATATCATCCCAAACCAAAAAGTTCACACAAAATAGTTTGTCTCCAAAATCTTATTATCTGCGATACTTTTATACTATAGCCATTTCTGCAGGTGAAAAAATTTATCACATAAAAAGCATCACTTAGTCTATGTATATAAATGATTGCAAATACACATTTATATTAGAAGCTACACAACAAATGAAAAACTTATTTAATGTAAATATATTTGCTGTAGTTCTCTTTAAGAAGAAAAAGAAAATAATCATTTCCCGTATTAAGTGCTCCATTTATTTTGGAGCAATTTTCATTCCTAATTTGAGAAGGGAAACTACATATTACATCTTCTCTTGTGGATTATAAATTACATCAGTTAGATATTATTAAAATGCAAACATAAATCTCAACCATCCAATTTTTTAGCCTTTTTTTCCCACATATGACAGAGCCCCGTAATTGATGTTGATGCACAAGTCATGGGGAATCAACTTAAATATCAATTGCTAAGGAGTAGGATTATTACATTAAATTAATTAGTTATGCAATGTATATTTTTAATTTAAATATTAATTTAAGATGCACTATAATGAATAAATGTCTCTTTCGAGAATGTTATTTCCCAACTAGATCAGATGATAAACTAAAGATCTCATGGCAAGTGTAAACATGCCATGAGATTTAACTCTTAAATTCTTGCTTTAGGTACTGCTGTAGCAATATATAAACATACTTTGTCATGTTTTTCTTTTAAGATGTACATGTATTAAAATAATATAACTATGTATATAATGCATGTGTCAGTTGACTAATTTCCCTACTCTTTTTTGATTTTTTATTCTTTTTCCAGTAATGAAGTCATGTGGTTCATGTACATGGAATGTTACTAAATGTTTTTAAAGGATACAATCAAGTACATATTTAAAGTTACAAGATGCTGAGAGAAGGGAAGAATATTAGATAAATTCCTCCGAACAGAAAAAGTTTGAATATTTTTCATTTAATAGAATATGTAAACACACCTAATATTTAAAAGAAAAGAAGGATTCTAGAAAAAGAACTAGCAAATTTTATTTCTGCAGAATGCCTTAAATGTGCCAAACAGAATCACAGATAAGAGGAAAAATAATTTAAATTACAGCCTATTATGAATGCCCTTATGCTCCCCCCAAAAAACTTTCTGCTTACTTACAATCAGTTTCAATTTTTTTTGTGTGTGTGCATGAAAGTGACAGCAGCTATCCCATGCTTACATGTACCACACATGTGCTTTAGGAATGGAATAAAATTTAACCGTCATTTCAGGACAGTACCTGCCTGCTCAAAATGTAAATAACAGCCATATAGGGTTATTCGTTTTTTTACATTCAATTTCCCGTTTCTTAGAATTTTTTATTATTATTATTTAAGAACAGAAAATTGCCCATGAACCTTAAAGTTAGTCACATAATATTTGCCAATTTACAAAGTCATAAATTAGAAGAGAATAAATAAGAAAAATATTAAATACTCGTACAGCTTTGAAAAAGTCACAATCTCATACAAAAAAGGATCTTTAACATTGACAAATCAAAGCTGCTAATGAAAAGCTAAACTATTTTCCTACCGCTGAACTCCGATCATGCCGTTATTTATTCATTATAAAGATGAGATTTAAATTAATGGAATTAAGAATTAATTAGCCAAAATGCAGTCACCGGCTCATATTGGATGATATAAATACAGAAATATTTGCATTCAAAGAAATTTTTACACAATTTACAAATGGAAATTTTCCACACAATTAATCTTATACAATAAATTAAATGAAATTAGCAACTTTATTTTTAAGAAAACAAAGCTAAGTAAATACAGTACCACTATCACAATTATTCTATCTTGGTGCTAATTCAAGCGATTGTAGCTGCATGCATGCATCTTTGAGCAAGAGCAATTGTGAGCACTTGCACGAAATCCCGTTTTTCCTCCCTCATTCCGAAACCAGGCTATGAGCAAAAATGAGGTTTGGTGTCTAGACACTTACAGTAGATGAGACCAACCTTCAAACTAAACAGATATTAGTGCTTGTTTTTGTTCTAGTGAATTTTTCTTCCTGTGTAAAACCTGCAAGAGCACTGTTAGTTCACCAACTGCTGAAAAACAGTTGCACTTTTTCGGAAATAAGGCACTCTGCCTAAGAGTTAGAGAGTGTAAAACTTATCCTTCTATGAAGCTGTACTTCATAACTAAACTAAATTTCATTGATTAAAACTTGTGCAATTCTCAGTTTTTTTTAAAAAGAAAAACGGAATGCTTTGTACATGGAGAGGAAAAAAAAAAAAAACGTTTGCACAATGCTGAACTTGTGTGCAATTCCCTCTCTAATGAGAAACAGATTACACTACAGTCATAATATGACAGTGGCAAGTTGTAGTAAACAAAATTATTACAAAAAGTATGCACGTATTAATACCGAACAGTAACTGCAGTAAAGGTATATTAAAAGAGCACATATGGATAAAAGAACTAAGTAACCAAAAATTAGTCAGAAATATTGTAACAGCTTACCCAAAAATAGGGTTTAAGTACAACAGATTCTTTTGATCATAAAAAAAGCAGACATCTATTTAGCATGGTTTTAGATAAATTCTTAACATACCTAGAATCTGCTAAGCTATTACAGCACAAGCCTATGTCAACACCCAATATCCACAGCTTCTCAGATAAGAACAAAAACTCTAAGGTTAGTTGGTTTATTCAATTACAGCAAAGTTTTCAAGGGCTATCTTCTTATGAGTAGGGCTGCCTAAAGACTAACGGAAACTGCCTCATATACACGATACACATGGAGAAAATCACAAAAACACCCACGTAGAGAGCCTGATTGCCAGGATTGGAATCCTGGACTGAACTAGCAGTGTTCAATGACTTTACTGCTTGGCCAATAATGGGCCCAAACTTAAAGACTGAAAATGCAAACAAAAATATCAATTTAAATGCACTCACAGAATTTGCCTGCAACGGTAGTAACATTTCAGTATGAATAAACTGGCTTTGAACTTGCCCAAAGAATATTAAAAATTTGGTAAAAGTTTACAATTGAGTGCCCCTTGTTTTTTGGCGATTCTTTTTAACGCCAAGATTGGCACCAGGAAGGGACAATTTGAAGATGGCCGCTCACAAAACCAAAATAAGAAGTCAAAGAATTCCACAGACTCCGTGTCCATGTACACATCGACCTATTTTCACTTAAAAAAGCATCAGAGAATTGCACAAACCACATTGCCTTGACTTTCTACATCTGCACATCGATTTATTTTCACTTAAAAAAATCAATAAGCTAAAACCAAGTTAAAACCCTCATGGGAACCAGAAATGGGGTTTCATCGACAAAACTGAACAAAATTTTCCACCAATTGAAAGGGCACTTAATTTTACACTACAGCCAAAAATTTTTGCAAATGGTTTTCAGACATTATTATGCCATAGCAACACACAGGATTTTTTTTATAATGAAAGTGAATTGGAGCAACAACCAGCAGTTGGAAGACAAAGTACTCTTAAAAACACGGAGAAAGTAGTTATATGAAATATGAAAACATCCTTAAAGCCATGAAATGTCTTTAAAGAGCATGTAACAAAATTATGAACAAATTTAATAAAATAGCTATATTCAAAAATTTAAAAAAAAATGAGTCAACTTTCACTATATGGAGAAATCTTAAATTTTAGCAGAAACACCAGCTATTTACTAATAGTAATTTTATAGACTCCATTTCACATTTTCTTATTCTCATAACATGTTTACTTTCAAGTATATAATATATAAAACTTGACGCATCAATTAAAGAAAACATAACATGGTAACCAAAATAAGAAAAAGTTTCATTGGTTTTTTTGACAAATTCTTTCAAAATCTTATAGGGTAATATGTACCAAAATTATATTCTTCACTTCAGAAAGTGCCTAATTTGTTTTCAAGATTTAAAAATCTGTTAAACCAGTGTATGGAAAACTCCTGCACACTTCAAATAAACACATCTTACCTTCTTTCCACTGACATCTACTTCTTTAGCACCAACTATATGTAAATCGTGTATCTGAGCTTTAAGATCACTGTTTAATTCAAGTTCACACAGAGCCTAAAAAGAAACGTTTAATAGTATACCCAGGCTACAAACAAAAGATTATTAATAATGAAACCTAATTAGAAACACTTGCGACATTATTAAAAACAGGTATTACCTGTGATATTGTCATTTCAAGTTCATCAGGTTTTTCATTGTGAGGTTTGACGATTTTTGCCCCAAACGAATACATCTGAAATTTAAAACATTATTTCTAATAAAAGGTCGGTTCAAAGAAGGGGGGATGCAATAAGATGGAAAGTGAAAAATATAGTTAAGTACTATCACAAATTCAATCCCTTCACTAAAATGTATCAATAACTAAATAAATTAATATACAAAATTGAACACAATACATGCTATCGGCAATTACATGTTCGCAACGGTACGTAAATCCAAATGAATCGCAATTATAAAAGAGAACAGCAAGATATATTGGCATCAGTATGTTACAGGACACAAAAATAAAATGAAAAATACCAGTATGATTTCATATACATATATATATATCTATATTTTCTTAAATAACATACCTTACACCTACTTACACCTTGGCTTAACTTTACATGAGACAGTTAACCATATCGAGTACAGAACGAGTAAGAGGGTGCTGTGATCCGTTGCCAAATTTATTCTCATATATATTTTTAATTAATGGGGCATTGCACGTAAAGAATGTGCAAATTGATTTCCAAGATAACTAAAAAACACATTTTTCTGAAAAAATCACTTCAAATTAAAATATATATATATGTATTTATGTGCATGACTAAAAATTCTATATTTCTATTTCAGACAAAATAACAGTTAGCATTCAAAATAAACTATTACCCCCACATTCACCAACAATTTGTTAATTAATGTATCAAATAATATATTATATATATAATATATATTATATGTATAAGCGAAATACCACTGACTCATCAGGAGATCTCCGAAACTGTACACCCGATTGCCTTGAAATTTTGCATAATTACTCATTCCACGATGTAGACGCGCACTAAGAACGGATTTTACGTAGATCCTGTCCAAAAGGGATTTTTGTTATACCATCACAGGCACTACCAATCACAGATGGACAGTATACATTATAATTGACATTATTATTTATTAATGCTACATTATAACAGTATTATGCTTATCTATATAAGCGAAATACCAGTGACTCATCACGAGATCTCCGAAGCTATACACCCGATTGACTTGATATTTTGCATAGTTACTCATTCCAGGATGTAGACGTGTACTAGAATGGATTTTACGTAAATCCTGTCCAAAACAGATTTTTGTTATACCATCACAGACGGCACTAAGTCAAAACTCTTTTTTTGTGTGTGAGTTTTGACTTTGATTCAATGACTAGCACTATATTTCCCGACATTAAATTAAAAAAATTTACATTTATTATCAATTCGAAATTAGACATTTCGTCCATATAAGAAGTCTAGGTTGACATTCAAATAGATAGTGTGCCCAGCAAAGCAGGCGGGAATTAGCTAGTCCATGTATGAGAGGTGACTCACAGTTTGAGAAATGATTAGCACATTCAGTATTCTCCATTGGTGAATTATGAATTTCTTCACAATGGCGGGCGCTTGCCTATAACGGCATCGTCCACTACTAAGGACGGGAGTGTTGGCCATTTTATCTTGGAGGAACGTAATAGGCGGCCACCGTTACATAATATGAAGCGACAAACAATTTTACATCCATGCTTTTTCTGGGATTCGAACCCGGGCACTTTGGTATGGCAGTCAGGCTTCCTTAAGCACTATATCGTCTGGGCGGCTGTGAATTGCGAAATCTGCAGCATGATATAGAATTATTTGCAACAGGCGTTGCCATTAGCTATAAAGAATGATGTGTCTTTGAAAGACGCATAGAGCAGATTTGTTTACATTTGCATTGGTTTTAGGTGTTATCATTTCGAAGTACTATGCTGGAAAACTTCCTTTTGAATTTTGCTTGAACAAAATGAATTTCTCATTATAGAACAATCGCTATAAAGAATGATGTGTCTTTGAAAGACGCATAGAGCAGATTTGTTTACAATTACATTGGTTTTAGGTGTTATCATTTCGAAGTACTATGCTGGAAAATTTCCTTTTGAATTTTGCTTGAACAAAATGAATTTCTCATTATAGAACAATCGCAGAAAACACAATAAATATGCAGCAAAACGCTAGGTGAAATGAATTATTTAAATTAAACAAATGATAACTTATGCAATTCCAGTTTCAGGTAAATCGTTATTTTTTGCACTGAAATGGAGTAACTTGGCAATACAGTCCAGAAAGAATTAGTTTGTTTTTTCTTGCAATTGCATAATAAAATATAATGTAAAATAAATGTGCTTAAACTGGGCTTCGTATTATGACTTCGTTTATTGAAATTCAAACATAGAATACTATGAAGACTATAAATAGCCTAATAATATGCTCTTTATTTTAGTTCATATAAATTGTCGTTTCTTATGGCTTTATCCAGAAACCAATACATTTACATTGGGCCACTCGCTAAAAATAAAGCATTAAATTCAAAATTACATCAGGAAAATATTAAAAACACTTAAAGTTACGACCTAAAATTCAAGTCTTCACAATACCAAAAAATTAAGAGATAAAAATTTCCCAATTAAAATCTGAACATTTTAACGTGTGCTCGAAAAATAGTTGTGTTCTTTCATTAATCAGCGTACTCTTGGCTCAGCGTTTATGGAAAGGAGGAAAATTTATCCGATAGAATCTTTACGACGAAGTTATTAGTGCTCTTTTGTCGGCAGGCAAGGAAACAGTCAGTAATTTCCTGTCATTCCAGCTCCAAAGCTCCAGACTTTAGAATGCGGGATTATTCTGATCACTTTTACACTGCTAGGTGCAGGTGGTATGTACAGGTGACTTGCAGGTAGATGAATGCAGTCTTCACGAGATTATTTTATCTTCAGATAAAACGTATGCTAAAAAATTTTGTTCCCAAAACTGTTTTATGATTAAAATAATTTTTTAAACATGCAAGTATGTTATGTACTGAAAAATAAGTGAAGCAATCGAAGTTAAATATATTCACTTCTCACAGTATAGAGAATTCAATGATTTAAAATATTGAAACATTTCCTTTAAGCAATACATACATTTTCATTTTAAGTATTATAATTATTCTGATATTGAAGATCAAATTAAATAGAGTTTATTCATTACGAGTATCATTTAAAAGCATTTTCGAATGGGCAAATAAGTGCTATTACTTTTTACTCATTTCTGGAGAAATAGAAATTGGTCACTACGTTTGTGCACTAACAAAAATTTACCAATGTACGAAGTAAGAATTTTTTATTTATTTATCTTTCATGTGAAGTTGCAAATAACGATCCCAGGCTTGATCTGCCTTTATATGAAGGATGTAAGATTCTTTAATTTTCTTAACGCTTCATAGATTTTGGTTCTGGAAAGAAATGCAGAAGCAGGAGATTTAGAAAATAAAATCCTTATTCAGTTGATTACTCAGCAGAAATTCAATAACAAAAATTTAGTTTTATCACTTAGATATTACTTTTAATTTAGAATAGAAGGGGAATAATGTTCGTTGATTCATATAGCTGCTGCATTTTTTTTGTTTCCAAAATTGCATTTTCAGAAACGCATCAAAATTTCAAAAAATAAAGGTCTTTGTCAAATGGCGAAACATTTTTTCAGTTTCAGTTTCTTATGACCTACATTTTCAGATTCATAAAATCGCCTTTGAGGTATAAGATTGTTAAGCGAAATTTTCACACCTCAAGCCTTTTATTATTGCTTTCTTTGGGAATAATGTAGCTGGGAATGAAGATTTGTACTGAGATGATGAATAGTGAAAATTCGTACTGATGATTAAATTCAGGGAACTAAGTACACACAAGGAGATCACACAAGACACACACACACAAGAGGCACAAGACACAAGAGGAGATACAAGAGGCGACTCAGAGTGGTGTTGAAGAGCTATTGCTTCTATGGCTGACATAGAATCAACAAGCATCGAGGTCTTTGTAAGAAACTCAGTTCTAGATTTCAAATTAGACACAGCCAAAAGAGACTGCATGAAATTAGGTTTAAGTCATTTGAAAAATCCTCTAAATCTTGATCGGCAAATTCTGAGTTTTGAGGATGCTCACTTGTCTATTTTGCATCCAATTTGTCTGTCGAGATGCTTTCAGTCTAGCAATTGTATAAATTGTCTGATTCTTTATCTCAACAATATAATCAGATGGTTTGAAGTATAAGATTGTGAAGCTGCTATCGGAGTTGACGCTACTGCTACTGGGATCAAGAGGAGAGCTTTATTCTGGGCCCTGTCCAGGACTTCCAACTTGGTAATATAGGTGTCTTAAGTGAGATTTAAAGTGTTCTGAGTAGAGTCCCATTTTGCACCGGCCAGTCTCTTTACGATAGGCAATCTGTTATCGACACTAATCACAATGTGTCTGATATGCTCCGAAAAATTTAATTTATTGGTCTATTATAACTCTGAGGTGTTTTGTCCTGCAACTTCCATTTAGTTTTTTGTTATCCAAATACAAAGTAAGGTACAACATGTCTCATAGTAAAATATTTATGCATAGTTTCTGATTTATTGATGGTCATTTGATTGTCCATAGCCCAAGATTGAAGGGTCTTCAGAGCTTTATTCATATTACTCTCAAGTTGCTGTTTCTCTCTTTGATAGTTACAACAATTATTAGAGATAGCAACTTTCGATAACTAGCTCTAGCAAATATCAACCAATCCGCATAAGCTGGTTTAAGTTCACTATTTTCCTGTTGTTTAATTTATTCAAAAGTCTGTTACTCTCTCTCTATGTGTCCTGTAATCCATTCTATGTAGCAACTAATTCCAAGATTGTCTTTTAGCCTCATTATCTTTTTGTTTCATGAATGCACACTCCCATCTAATAGCAGCCTGCCTCTGTTCCTCTGCGGTCATCTCCTCCGTCCTCTTTGCCTCCACTCTGGCCGTATCTCTCGTTTTTCTTTGCATAAAGAACTCAACGTTTCAAAAAGGCTTAAAATTGAAGGAATGTCCTCTTGGAATATTCAATTTTTACAAGGTATTTCGTAAAGATATTTTATGAGGCGAGGTATCATGGGATATACCCATCACTAAATTTTCCAAATCAGCTTGAAAAACGTGGCAAATTTGCTTTCTTCAAATTCCACATTGGAGGGGAAAAATTTGTCATCCCCTCTGAAGTGTAGGTCACTAAAATCATTCTTTGTCCACTACCGGGGCACCCAGCACAAATTTCTAACGGTTATCAGCAATATTTGAAATATTCATAGCCAAATCTGGGTTTGCTGAACTTCCATTATAGTGTATAAAGTCTTAGGATCCTTTTCGTAGCATAAACAGTCTATTTAAATCCGCATAATCTTCCACTATTTCTCCGACAATTACAATATTCATAACCATCCACAATGATAGAATTTCTCAAAAGTACCAATGTGTCCAAATTTGAATTTTTGTTATTTGGAAGACTGTAGATTCCATATATCTTAAACTGCACTTTATCTTTCCAAAGGGAAATAGCCTCTGTCTCTGCAAAATCAGGGTCATTCATCTTTACAATTTTTAAAAGAAGATGTCAAATTCTGCTTAATAGCAACAAGTGCGCCACTGGCTATCTGTCCTTTCTTATAAAGTCCATACATATTGTAATTTTTAATGTCATAATATTGTTACGTTTTACGGGTTCGTGAATTTGTAGTGATTCATGACAACACTTGATGAAGAATCCCAAAGCAATTTATTCGTTAGTATTAGGCAGGACAGTTCCAAAGACGCCAGATCGTCAAAAAACTACGCCAAACACGCTGAATCAGTCAGCCACATAGCCTTCAAGCTATCAGACTATAACGGTGAAGACAGCTTCATGCCAAAGCGCTAAAGTACGGCTTCCGACTCGGTCGATCACTTTCGAGCTAATCTCTGAACTCAAGACATTACTACTGAACTCAACATACTACTCGACTACTCAAGATACACTCCTACTCAGCATACAGGCGGGGTCTATATAGCTTTTGTCTTGCCTTTGAGAACATTCTCTAGAAAACCGGGAAGAATTCTTCTAGAATATTCTTACTCCGTCTACGGTATATCATCAATTATGTTACCAAATGCGCGATTTTACGTCAAATCTGACAACACCGTTTTCCTTGCCATTTTCTGGCAACTTTAACCCTGCCTAATACGAACGAACTTTTTGTCCTGCCTAATACTAACGAATAAATTGCTTTGCGAGGAAGCAATCTTACTGCAGCTGAGGCTTTTGCAACACTGCCTCCTTCCAAGGACTGACCGTCCCGGGCAGTACATTCTTGGCGAAATGCTCTTTAAATGTGCTTTTGCATATATTCTCAGAAACAGATTCCTTCAAAATCATTATTATGCATTGAATATTTATATATTGAAGATTCTGAAGGTATCTTTCACTTGAATTCCGATTCTAACGCCCTTGTGTTGTAAGTCCCTTGTTGAAGGCCTAGTCTTTAATAGCATTAACCTCTGCTTCGGTCTCGTCGCATTTTCCAAACGTTAACCTTTCAGAAAAAAACATTACGTTCTGACTATATTTCAGAAGAATCAGGATAAATTTTCTTTAAACTCTCTTCTAAAACGCAGAAAGATTTTGTAAACGCAGCTCTGTGAATCTCCTTTTCATACAATAGCTTCTTTATGTACCACTTTTATATTTTAGAATTCCAAGCAAACGCCATTTAGTTCCATTCGAGAGTACCAGAAAATATTCGCGTACACTTCAGAATAAACTGTTGCGCTACAAGCGTATCACGGACTCTAGAGATTAATAAACATATTCTAAAATATCAATTACGTTTGAAAATAACTTTGGAGCTTAAATCAAATATCACTCATGTAAACAACAAACATTCTTTAATACGCCTGTTACACATATATTTGCATAAATATATTACATATATTTAGGCTACTACACATACACACACGACATATTTTTAGCTTATTCTAAATATTATTTGTTTGCCCCTTCTAAGAAACAATCACTAGGGAGCAATTTATAACATAATTTCTTTTGAAATCGAATTTTGAGCTGTTTCAGTGTTAAAATGGCATGCTGATGCCAAAACTGTAGTTAGTTTTTTTCTAACATGTCAAGTTTTTTTCTCTAAACCTTATGTGAAAGTGATCACTCTCCACGGCATCGAACGTGGATCATAAGAAGTACTACTGCTCTCCTGCTGGCTGATATAAACGCTATATTGGCACCAGCCGAATGACACCGTAATAAACCTGCGACAGATACATAGTTATCTAGACAAGTTCAGTTACGGCTGAGATACTATAGTGAGACGTTGTGATCGCTCTAGTGAAGCGCATTCCGACGTGGAGTCAGAGTTATTGTTTGTATTCAATGTTAGCAGCATTTAGTGTTGATTTATATATAAATTGAAGACTTTCTTATGTCTGTCTCTGCTTAGTTTGAGTCGCAAGAGCTTAAAAAGCCTCGACTCGTTTTTTTATGATTGAGTCGTAAGAGCTCGAAAAGCCTCGACTCGTTTTTTATGAACGTGGCAGTTCTACCACTCCCAATCAAAGGAGAAACACCAGTAAATTTGTCAGGCAAGCTTATTTTAACTATTTTAAAGTGAAAATTGATGATCAAGATAAATCATAGTGCCCTCACAAAGAGTGCAAGCAGGGTGTCGAGAATTTAAGGATGTGGATGAAGGGAACACGTTCTAAATTTCTATTTGGTGTACTATGATTTGGTGAGAGCCCAAACACCATTCATGTGCTTGTTACGTTTGTATAGTGAAAACGTCAAGAAAGAACAAGAAAAACAAATGGAAAATAGAGTATTCGAGTTTACCAGCAGCTATACGCCCAGTACCCCATTCAGTTGAACTCTCAGTAACAGTTTTAAAAGAATTACTCTCTTCGGTAATACAGGTATATGATTCAGGTGAATATCGAATTGATCTGAAAGACGAAGACTTTGAATTGAAGATGATTCTGTTCTTAAGGAATTTCACCAACAATGAGTTGAATGCATGAGATTTGGGACTATCGAAAAATCTTCAAAGCTGTTACTAAAAAGACTACACCAGGAAAACGTGCTTGAAAAAAGTAGTTTGTGAGGTTATATTATTTTTACTAATAGTTATTTTAATATGTTAACCTTTTCTATCATTTCTTGTTTCTCTAGCGTTTCCTCGCCAGCATGTAAATAAGTTAGGGAAAACGAAAGCTGAAGTAGCGAAACGTTTAGTCAGAGCGGGTTTCGCCACTGGGTGCGTGTAGGTATTAATGAAAACTCAAAATCAGAACAAAACAACCAGAGCATTTCAAAATTTAAATAAATGCCTATGTTAATCTTAAAAAAAAACCAGCATATTTATTTTTATATAACTTTCATACCTATTTGTTACATATTACTTATTTTTAACATAAAAATAGTATTCCAAGGTTTTTAAGAAATAAAGCTTAAACAACGATTATCATGGAATGCTGAAAGTAATAACATTTTTAACTCAACTCGTTGGTGACACACAGCGCATCTTAGTAACTATGCAAAAGCATTGAATCTTGTTGCCGATTAGAAAATCTTAATATTTATATAAAAACATTAAACCATGTTCCACTACATTACTCCCCTCCAGCAGTAACTGTGTTACGATTTAAGAGATTCTGGTAGTGGAATAATATAGCTTAAGCTAATATTAGAATTAAAAGTACTAAATCAAATAAATAAATATATACAGCTACAATTAAACATATTCCATAATAGGGGTTAGGAAATATTTTCAACATTATCACTAAAACATAAAGGACGTTTTATTTATCTTTCAGTTTGTGATATTCGAGATCGTTCATGATTAACCTCAGATTTTAACAATGTCTGATTCTTCGGATGGGTGTCAGTAGCTTCTGGTTCCAGGCTTTGATTGCCTGATATTAAACAATAGGCTGGCTTCAGCCTGTCAATCGAAATGTTTACTTCATTGCCCTTCATTTGTAATTCGAAGTATTTTTCCTTTCTTTTAAGTACTTTGAATAGTCCTTCATAACTAGGTTCTAACGATTTGTTGACTCTGTGGGCTCTTAGGAAGACATGAGTACATACATTAATATCTTTATGGACAACCAATTTAGGAATCCCTTTTCGCTGTACCACAGAGGGCTTGAACAAATCCATCAGTTTTGGCAATTTATGTGAAAATCTTTGAGGTGTGGGAGAAACCGTTGGTTTATCAAAAAATTCTCCGGGAAGTTTGATTCATGAAGTATTGCTTGTTTTTCCTTAAGCAATTTATGCCATGGAATATCCGGAGTATTCTTTCAACGCTGTCGTAAGACCTAAAAGAATTATTGGAATGGATTCAGACCACTTAATGAAAGTATTAAGATATTATTAAGATATTATTAAGATAGCAGCTTTCAAAGTTCGATGAAACCGCTCAAATTTGCCGTTACACTGTGGATGATAGGAAGTTGTGTGCTGAATTATGACTCTGCGTATAATTGATAAGTTCGAAATAGTTCAGAAGTAAACTGTGTTCCACGATTTATAGTACCTTAGGAAGGAACTCCAAAGTGAGTAATCCAATTTTCTTAAAAAGGTCTGGCAACGGTTTCTGCTGTTACGTCACTCAAACGAATGACTTCAATCCAACTTGTATAGCGATCATTGCAAGTCAAGAAATACATAAAGTTATCAGATGGTGAATAGGGACCTATTAAGTGAATGCGAACTAAGGTAAAACATTCATCAGGCTGCTGATCAGTTCCTAGTTCAGAGTTTGCATGACCAGAAACCTTATTTTTTGACAACCAATACAATCACGACTTCATGTTTGTATATCCTGTTTGATATTTGGCCAAATAAATTTGGACGTCATTTCTTTAACAGCCGACTTGATTCCTGTATGAGCCAGGCCATGTATATATTGAAATATATCCATTCTAAACTGTTTGGGTATAAATGGTTTAATGTTAGAAAAAGACGCAACACAAAAAAATTCGCAACATATGGAAGTAAATAACTTTTGAAATTTAACTTTTTATTTTGAGCTTATAAATCTAGTAAATCTTTATCATTAGCTTGCTTATCTGCAATTTTATCATAATCAGTGAGGAAAATAGAGACATCGTCTATTCTTGATAACTGATCTGCAAGAATGTTTTCACTTTGGCTATTATGGCACATATTTCAATAGAAAACTGAGACACTTATTGCAATTGTCGCATTTATCTTGGTGATGCCTTTTCGCTCTTTTGTCGGAAAGCATAAACTAGTGGTTTATGGTCCGTAAAAATTCGAAATCGTTCTAACACGTTTAAAATGTTTAATTGCAAAACATATTCCCAGTAACTCGCGGCCTTAAGTACCGTAATTTTTCTGAGTGCTACTTATTTTTTTAGAATAAAGCGCTAAAGATTTCCATGCTCCATTTTCAAACTATTGGAGAAGTGTACCAATAGCCCAGTCCGATGCATCTGTGAATAGTGACAAAAGCAAATCTGACTTGGGGTAACTTAAAAGAGCTACATTTGCCAAATCCTATTTACATTTTTCAAAGTTTAATATAGCTTCTTCTGACCAGTTAATTTTTCTTAGTACCCTTGAGGTATTCATGAAGCATTGATTGCGTCTCAGCAGCATCTTTCAGAAAGGGTTGATAAAACTTAAGCATTCATAAGAAAGTTCGCAAGTCATAGATAGTCTCTGGTAAATTATAGTTCAATATTGTTTCTACCTTTTCAGGTAGAGACCGAGATCCTTCCCATGTTATAAAATATCCTAAAAATTCTAAGTTATCAACACCCATGATAGACTTAGAAATGTTGATTCGGAAACCATATTTGGCTAATCTATCGAAAACAAGTTTCAAGTGATGTCGGTGTTCTTCTTCTGAAGAAGAAGCAATTAATATGTCATCGAGATCTGGAAAAGTAAAGTCCAAACCTTGAAATACTCCATGTATAAATCTTCAAAAAGTAGCTGGTGCATTTCGCAATACGAAGCTCATTACATTAAATTTATAGAGGCCAAATGGCGTAATTATGACAGTTTTCTGTTTGTCCTCTTCGGTTACAGGAATTAGGAAATATGCTCTGAAAAGCTCAATTTTGGAAAATATTTTTTTGCCTTTAAATTGTGGCTAAAATTCTTAATCTTGGGGATAGGGTGTCTGTCAGGAATAGTTGTAGCATTAAGTCTTCAATAGCCTCCACAAGGGCGAAAGTTTCCTTCCTTTTTAAAAACTAACTGGAGAGGACCATGCCATGAAGACTTAGAATGTCTTGTTACATTGTTTTCCAACGTACCCTGAAATTCTTGTTTGGCAGTCTGTAATTTTCTGCTGTCGAACTGTCTTAGTTTGGCATACACCGGTAGGCCGTGTGGACGGAGCAACAGAACTTCGTCAGTGACTCTTTCAGGTATTGCTCTGCAGCACTACTGTACCCGCTGAGCGTTCGGTTGGCCCATATCAAAAACCAACCTAGGAATACATTTACAGAGATAATTTACATTAATTCTAGATTTTAGTATTGAATATACAATTACAGTAAGACTTTATAAAATTATTGCAATGAACTTAATCGATTAACAAAAGTTGGATTATGACAGATTAATATAACATAAATTACTTCGAAGATACATTAGTAGGCCAGACAAACAATACATTTACAGTAGAATATTTAATTAAATGAAATTACATTAAACATTTATTAAGGAACTAATTATTGAAGAATATTTTATGCATCTCCTAGTTCGTTGTCATATTCCTAAGGTTGATATACATTGTTCTTGTTAATACATTTCCTTTCATTTTTATCATGTTACAGACAATTACAACATTTCTGAAATCTTACATTGTTATTGCAAATGAGTATTTCATAATTACATCAAACATACATTAGTACATCACATATTACTTACATTTACCTTAATATATCTAGTTATGTCAAATAATATATTAATTAATTAATTAATTTATTAATTATTACATTTTTTGTTTCATCTCCTAGCACATTGACATATTCTTAATGTAATTATTTTATTGAAACACTTCCCACCATATGTGGCCCTTTTCAGGCACTTGCAACATTTCTGAAATCTTGCATTATTTTTGTAAGTTGTGGAATAATTGGTATTTATACAGATATGGTAGCGTCTTGACATATGTCTTCTCTTTTATATGAGAAAAGTTTCTTCATAATAAGGAAATCTTTTGCTGTAATTGATAATGCATTCAGGCATAATTTGTGCCCTTTCTTTGCAGTTTAGCTCTTTCGTGAGCTGGCACTTGAAAGTAAAGTGTTCTGAGTCTCCCTTTTCCCCACATACGCACTTGTCTGAGTCGCTCAGATTTCGTGCAAAGTAGTTCGGGGGAGGGACCATGACCGAATAAAACGATGTTGATAAAGAAGTTATATGAGACTGGATCATATGTGAGTTTTTTATAGAAGTTAAAAAGCCTTCTACCTGCTCCTACATTTCCAACTCAGCTTGCCATTTCTTTAATGTGATTTTTCTCAGGATATGTTTCGCACACGAGTTTAGAAATGACACACTGATTGATGGTAGACATAGATCTCGAGCTGCATCCTTTGCAAGCGCATCTGTCCTTTCATTTTGGGCTTATCCTGCATGCGCGTTTACCCACTTTGTTTTTATAGACGTCCTACTGTGCTGTGATATTAAATCGTAGATATCTTCTACTACTGATGATTTGTTTTTTGCATCGTCAATTGCTTTTATTGCCGCTTGGCTATTACTGTAGATGCATATATAACTGTATCATATAACTGTAGATTGTAACGTTTGTTAAATGTCTTTGATAAGTCTATAGAATAGAGTGTTCGATGGCTGAAAGGTCAGCTTGGAAAACGTTGTTGTTGTTTCTTAGGTGTTCCTTCTATTCTGCTGTCTCCTGTTCTGAGAGGAGTTCTAAGAACGCTAAGAACTTCTTCGTTTATCTTTGAACCATCTGTGTACATTACTGGAAAAGTAGGTACACTGAGGGTTTCTTCTTTTGTAGTTATTCTCAGTTTTGCATGTACTGCAGAGTGTCTTGTTAAGGGTTTCGAAGCTGTTCCAAATCAAGGGGGCACAGGTTTTGATCTTCTACCGCTATATTTTTCTTGAGGTGAAATAACGTGGCTAAGTCTGCAGCTTCTTCTGCTTTCAGATGGACGGGTGGGATTCCTGTTAGTACACAGAATGCTGCCGCTGAGGTAGTTCTGGCCGTTGAAAGATAGACGAAGGCCAAGATCAACCGTTAAAAATTTTACCTCATAAGTGAAAATTTCTGTACCGTTAGCGACATATAATTTTAAGTAGCTTTGAAGTTTATCTTTTTTTGTAGCAGGTAATAAACAAGCACCTGGGACTGAATTAATCAAAAATGCAAACCGGTTAGCATTGCATAATCTTAAAGAAGTATATCCAAGGAAAAAAATACAATGTTCAGACAAGTATATAGCTGCCAGACTGAACCGAAAATTTGATAATATATTTAATTGCTCGGAAAAGACATAAATCATTCTTTTTGACTCTGTCAGTAATTCTTCATAAAGCAAACGTACGGATCAAGAGCTGAATAATATTTTTTTGATTGCCTTACAAGACTTACATTGCAGTTGACTTGTAGTACAAAATTTTATACTTGGAATTCAGACAAAAACGCCAAAAGTTTGGTTGCATCCGTTCCAGATACTCCAAAGCATCGCTCTGTCAGAAATGCCAATATCCTTACTCCTATTAACATTATAGTAGATCTTTGATATAAAAAAGATTTTAATATTTTATTATTATCAGCTGTTTTTAAATTTTAGAATGCAACATAGGGGGAAATTGACAGACATGTAAAACATAATTCTCATTTTCAAAAAGAGTTCAACATTAATCATTCACTAGATATCCTCACTCTGTACAGATTTATATGAAACTTTTATGCTCAAATACATAATGGTAATTATTTTGAATACAATCGCGTATAGAATGGATGTCGTATGCCTTGAACAGCGCAAACGTTGTACGTGATTCAATACTGCTGTTACACGAATTTGCCACAAGAGAGAAATGTTGCTACGAAACTCGCTATGAAAATATTAGTACTTTTTCTGAAAGAGTGCAAAGATAATCATCTGTGGTAATAACAGCAGAATATTACAGCAAAGAACAGAACACTCAACAATATACAATATTAAAATGACAACAACAACAGCAAATTTGAAAGCTTTCAGATTTTATGTTACGCCCAAAAGGGCGTTCTTTTAACGTTTTCTGTGTTACCCTTATTTATTAAATATCACGCTCTTCGTTCTTAAACCATGAAATTCATTTCAACAACAATATAACAAAATAATTTAAAAATGAGCATATCTTTAGAATTTTCCATACACAGTCTCGCGCACTGGAGATAAAAATGTTTTTTTTTTTCCCCGAACAGTGTTGCTATTGCTCCGTTTGAAAGCCTTGAGTTTCTTAATTAAAAATTCATTAAAGTTTTACAAATGTGAAATAGATAATAAAACAAATTCCAAATTCCAAATTAGGGTTTCCAGATGCCCATATTCGGAGAAAGATTACGTTATTCAAAATCTGATGGCTCTAGGTACCATTATTTTATCATAATACGAGAAACATATATGCGTTTATGCAGATTCTTTATTTTTTATTTTTTTTAAATATAACAAAGGGCGATAATATTTGGTCGCAACAGTTTGAAAAGTGATAGGGATATTTACAGTGAATTGATGGAAAATGTCAAAACGAAATTAATAGCCTTTCTGAGCTCAGGCTCCTTTGGGCTAATGATACAGATTGTTCTAGGTAAGAAAATACATGAATACGTAATGACAAAGGCATACTAAAAATTCATCGAATGATTGAAAGGCAATAAGAGAAATTAAATTAAAAGGGTAAAAAGACAATACGTCCTTATGTTTTCCCTCACACAAAGGATAACGAAGGAGAGAGAATGAGATAAGTCGGATAAGTCGGCTAGATCCAGATGAATCAGCATCTGCCACATTTTAGTCGGTCGCCACAGTGGAGATTATAAGGTTTATTGGAGCCGGGAAATGACAATAAATAAACTATGCCTTCCGGATCCAAAACATGGTAAGACAGTTAGCCAGATATTCTACCAATTTTACCATAAAAAATGCTCGTGAGAAGGCCATAATTCCTTATAAGTATTTTTACTAAGTTTATACGATTAAAGAAGTCAAAATAAATATAAATGTTAAAAATTCGGAATTCGAATTTGAATGCTTTCCAGAATATTTAATATCATATCTTTCTTAAATAACATTTTGTACAACATGAAAGAACAAATCGTAATTTAAGGGATAAGTTTCATTTCCAGAAAAGTTTCTGATATAAGTGCTCATTTAATATTTGCATTCAAATAAGGTTGAAAATAAAAATAACAGAAAACGATTTCGATAAGCTGCTTAATGAGCATTGAAAAGGAAATGAATATTTTACAACTTCTTTTGTGTCATGATTATGTTTATTACTTTCGTTCGGAGATAAATCATCTTTAGTCTTTTCTTTAAAGAAAAATAGAAAATACTAATCAAAGAAGCTATTTTTTCCCAAACTCTTTTCTAATATATTCTACTGATCAAAAACAGATGAGAACTATTTATCATAAAACGGTTTTCCATTCACGAATTATATTATAACGTTAACTTATCGTTAGTACGATGACTGTCTAGGGAGGGCTCAGAGTTATTATAATGGATATTTTTTTGTTAGACTAATTTCGTTCTGAAAAATAATTTCTTCCTACTTTTTTTCCCTGTCCGTATAAGAATTTGTTTCATACCATGCGTATCAAAAGTCTTCCCTTTCAAAATTCAACAGCAAACACAAAGTTAACGAAATTAAAAAAAGACTGCGTTTGGTATGAAATAGTTACCATTGCATGTTCTTGTTTTATGATTTAACGGCTTGTATAATATCAAGATTTTGTGTCGGATGCAAGGTAAGGATCCGTTCGATCCGAAGGCCCTCCGAACTCGATCAACTTGGCAACACAATGTCATACTCAGTATTTGTGAACAGCTTTAGCTGCGTAAGATTACACTATTACTACTATTACTACTCTATTAACACTGGCAAGCAAGTTATCGTTTTTTCTGTGAAATAACTTGAGAACTGGGGGGTTCCACCCTTTGTCTAACAACTAAATGTGAAGGAACCAAATGAACAGCTAAGCGAATAATCTCTTTAGTTCAGGAACAGAGACGTAAACCCGAGAAGAGTTAATTAATCTTGATTGCTCAAATTAGAGTTAAACAGAAGGCCTCCATTCCCAGGACGTACAGCAAAGCCTCCACTTAGGCTTTTACTCAAAATAATAAGAAATAAGACTTAACTAACGCATAACTAAAGAGATATAGCCGAAGCTACCAAAATTCTTAGTTGGCCCCTAAATATCGAATAAGCTAGCGAAGCTATCAAGGGCCTATAATACGGCCGAGTCTAGTTACAGCTTAGAGAATCGTAGCCAAAAAGCAAACACGTGTTAGTCAGAAGCTCTGAGGCTCTCTCTCGAAGTCCAGTTGCCGCTGTCGCCGCGTCTAGCTTGCTAAGTATGCGAGCTGTATATCCGCTATCTTAACAAAGGTGTTTTAAGGAGTTCTCTCGAAGTCAGTGGAACTTCGACATAAATACATCTTACTCATTTGCATTAAACGCGATTCTAAAAACACATTCTGGTATGAAATTGTAAGCTGAAATTAGGATGGATTGGAAAGTATCTTTAACTAAAAATAACTATTAAACTCTTAGGAAAAACCTTACATATTTCTCCACGAGAATTTAACTACTCGAAGAATAAGGTCTTACAGCGACCTTGTTTAAGAGTGTAAATTCTACAAAACTTCTTAACTTCGATGTTAAACTGCTAAAACTCTGCTTTCCTCAATTATTCTCATCATTAAACTTTTATGCTAGAGCCAATTTTATAAAAGATCTAAAGCTCGATTAAAACTAAGAAAAATAATGTTTATAAAATTACAATTTCAATTGGTACAATCATCTGCTTCACCTTGACTTTCAGTAGATTATCCGTCTTAGTCCTTCCAAATTGTCTGGAAAGAAACTGTATTAGTCTTTTACAAAAATTTCCAATTTCCTTACAAATACACTTTATTAGAATTCTTTGGTCCTCAAACAGCTTTTATTCACACATATTTGTAACTCTTCTTCCTCCTACTCTTTCCAGACATTTGTTCTGAATGATAGTGTTGTCGTTGTGTTACCGCGAATACACGCTACCACCTAATCGTCATCTTACGATTTGTTAGAACTTGACGTTTAAGACCTCAGAACCCTCCCTAAATACAAAACTGCATCTAATGTGCTAAAAGTGTTGGCTGGAGAACCTAACTTTAAACACATTCACTCTGTACTTTCTTTCTAATCATTCTTTTATGCAAGGTTGTTTCAATTGCATTTTGACCAAAGCTTACATGTATCCAAGTTTAAGGTACGTTTACAACTGACATTTAAAAATGTTTACTTTCAATGCAAAATTTTTCTATATTTAACATGTAACATTTTAAAATTCACTTTACATCATCAGTTATAGTTGCTATACGGAATTTACAATTTTCTCCTAAAATCTTAATTTTAAGTTCAAATTAACAATTTCCACTATTAATTCAAGTCTTTCCGACAAAAAGATATTCATAAACTAGTTTCTCGCAACTTGCGAATTCTCAAAAAGATATTTAAAAAACAATTTCTCGCCAACTTGCGAATTCAAAAATCTTTCTGCTTTAAAGATATTTACAAACTAAATTTCCGCAACTTGCGAATTCAAAAATTCTTGCACTTGACAGCATTTAGCAACTTTAAACAACATAATATAACTTGAACTTCTAATGCAAAATAAGCAAAGAAAGAAAATTTTCATTTATCTTTTTAATTTTTAAACTCCTCCATTCTGAGGCGACAGAATTGCTCCCAAATAGGCTATCCTAGAATTTGAAATTTTATCTTCCTACTTGGACGCCTATATAGCAATTTATCAATGATTTCATAATGGGCCGCCCTATTGCAATAGCCGTTAAGGCCGCATGCTCAAAATGTTCGGGGTCTTCAAGATATGCGTAAATATCCTTGAATTCAGGATCCATTTTAAATTCCGGATTTATTGTTTCACGGGACTCAATTACTTTAGAAGTTAGCATCGCGCATCTAATTGTATTTCCTTCTTCTTCAGTCTTAATTCTTGATACGGCATCCGCAACTATGTTTTCTTCGCCAGTGTATGTTTTATAATTAAATTAAACTCTTGCAGTTTTAACGTCCAGCGTATAAGGCGGGGTGAACGATTTTTTCCCGAATACAGCGGCCAATTGCCGCATGGTCTGAGTATACTGTTATTGGGGCTCTTCCGGAATAAATGCGGAATTTTTGCGTCGCTAGTAAGACAGCGAGAATTTCTCAGTTGCAGTGTAGTTTCGCTGAGTTTGGCTTAAAGTTTTACAAAAAAAAAGGTTTTTGGCTGCACATTTTGGGAAAGAACTGCGCCACTTGCGATATCCGAGGCGTCTGCTGCAGTTTCTAAATTTTGGTCCCCATTCGGGAATTTAAGAACTAAGACGTTAATTAGAGGGCTATTTAATTCTTCGAACGCAGTGTTCAGCAGTCCACGTGAACCTAGTTTTTGGCGCTTAAGGACCAGCAAGGGTTCAACTACCTTCTCAAAATCCTTGATAAATACTCTATAATAGGAACAGATGCCCAAAAAAGATGATAATGTGTTCGTGGTACTTGGAGGTGGATAGCTCTTAATCGCTAATATTTTACAATTATCGGTCTCGATTCCTTTTTTTGAAAATTTTTACCTCAGATATCTAAGTTCCATAGTGGAAAACTTGCATTTCTTCGGCTTCACCATGAGGCCTGCTTCATTTAACAATGTAAAAACTTTCTTTAAGTGTTTAATGTGTTCATCTATCGTTTCGCTGGTGACAATAATATCATCGAAATAAATAAATGTACTTTTGGCCTGAGATTGGCCTTAAAACAACGTCCATAACTTTTTGAAATGCAGCCGGAGCTCCGCTTAAGCCAAACGGCATTCTCAAAAGGGCATGCACTGATAACTTTATGATAAAAGCAGTTTTCTCGACATCTTCAGGTTTTACTGCAATCTGGAAATAACCTGACGTCAGGTCTAGTGTAGTCATATACTTACTAGAACGAATTTTTCTGATAATTTCATCAATTATCGGGAGGGGATATGTGGGGTACTTCGTTACGCTATTTAACTTGCGGTAATCAACCGCCAACCTCCATGAGTTCGGATCTAAGGGTGGTAATCCATTTTTTTTCTGCACAAAACTACTCGCATAGCGGCTGGTACTTGGAGTTATAATTTTATTACCGAACATTTTCTAAACGTACTGCTCCAGAATGCCTTCCTTCACGCGGTCATACCTGTAAGGCTTAGGCCGGACTAGGGGGGCACTACCAGAGTCAATAGTGTAGGTTACCACTTGGCAGAACCCGGGTTTGTCATAACAAATTTATAAAATTTCCTTACCAGTCCTTCCATCTTCTTTTGCTTGTTTTCTTCAAGATGATTGAGATTCACGTCCGGCGTCGCTCCTTCTTCTTTTTCAGTGGTGTCCATTTTCACCTGTGAAGTAGAATCTTTGAAATTAAGTTTTGCGCTAGTTGTGCGTAAGAAATCAATCTCCTTTACAACTGTAGTTAACAAACTCTTTACTACTAAAAAATTAACTTTTTGAATCTTGTTCTTTATTTGAACGTGCAGCCCCACTTTTCCCATGCAGAGACACTGTTTGCCTTGGGCGGCAAGTACCCCTTGTACCGTTGTTTTAAATAATCTATAGCGACGAAAGTGCTTTTTAAACAAGTCTTGCGAAAGGAAGCTGCATTGAGCTCCGGTATCTAGTAGGGCTGTAGTAGGAACGTCGTTCAGTAAAATATGGATCTCTCGCAAAGCCAAATTTTGCACGACTACTGTATTCAGCTTAAATTTTCAGGGATGTATTCACTGACTTGTCTTTTCGATCTGATTTTTCAGCTTTCCAGCTTGCCGTTACGAACTCTGCTGATCTTGAGGTTTCTTTTGAGGGGAAAACCTTGAATGCTGACGAAAGTTGCCTGCACGCGTGTTTTCCGCTTTCGTTTGCTCTGAAATTTTACTGCTAATTGGAATACGTTTTCTAACGTCTGCGGGTTCCTGATTTCAAAAAAGTGTTGAATTGACGGGAATAGATGCGGCAGAATAACTTCAATAAGTTCATTTTCTGGCATCATTCTATATAGTAAATTAAGTATTTGGATCCTCCTGAAGATGATGTCCGTCAACTGGTCGAAATTGGTTTGATATTTACCAAATAGTTCTGCCTCAAGCTTCACTCGGTCTTTAACAACTGGGAATGCTTTCAATAGCGCTGCTTTAAAGTTTTCCATGTATATGTTTCCGATCCTAGATCCCTTTGCAGGAATTTGCTGATTCCTTTGAACCAACTGAGGACTTGGCCTTTTAGGTTCGCAGTAGCAATTGTGATTTCTTACAGCTGGATATAACGAGAAATGCAATTCCAGCTGCTCCAGGAAAATCATCACGGAAACTTTTCCGCGATGTTGCAGCTTTTTCGTGATTTCGAATGTTGCAACTGGCTTCATGTCTGCTCTCATTGTTTCCATGATGAAACTGAATCCTACCATCGGGTTTGCTAGAGGTTGAGGGATTTGTAAGGTCGGAGGGGTCAACGTAAAAGTTTCGTGCTCTAACGGCATAGTTCACCAGGAATGCTTCGGGGGCCAAATGTGGAGTACCATCCTTTCATCTAACATTTTATTATTAGTAACATATCTTTTATTTTATCCTTTTATCTAAACTCGGAGGAGTAAAATGAACAGCTAAACAAATAATCGTTTTAGTTCATGAACAGAGACGTAAACTGGAGAAGGGTTAATTACCCTTTATTGCTCAAAATAAGAGTTTAACAGAAGGCCCCTTTCCCAGGACATACAGCAAAGCCTCCACTCGGGTTTTAACTCAAAATAATGAGAAATAAGACTTAGCTAATGCATAACTAAAGAGATATAGCCGAAGCTATCAAAATTATAAGTAGTTTGCCCTAAATATCGAACAAGCTAGCGAAGATATCAAGGTCTTGTAGTATGGCCGATCGTAGTAATAGCTTCGAAAGTCGTAGCCAAAAGGCAAACTCGCTAGTCTGAAACTCTGAGGCTCTTTCTTGAAGTCAGTGCAACTTTGACTTAAATAATACTCTTACTCATTTGCATTAAAAGCGATTCTAAAGACACATTCTGGTAGGAAATTGTGAGGTGAAATTAAGACGGAGAGGAAAATAGCTTTAACTAAAAATAACTGTTAAAAACTTAGGATAAACCTTATAGAACATTTAAATAAACTTAATGAGACGAAATATGATCTTGTAAATGAATAACTTATTGTCTAGAGCTGGAGCTATTTGTGAGGGAGTTTATCTTCAGATGGCCGAAACTCGGAGTGGTTATATGTAACGTATATAATACAGTTCAGTATTCTTAGAATTATTAGCTAAAGGCAGGAGAAGGCTTGAAAGATATATTACAGTTTAAATAGATTAAGCTGGTTCAAATATTTTACCAGCGCGTATTTAAAGCATCGTCTATCAAGAACGCTAAAGACGGAATATTAACAGGTAGACTACAAATAAAGTACTAACAACAAGACGCGATTGTCAGCAACTCTTTCAACTAAAGACCCCAAAACCTCAACTTAAATACACACAATGCTAAGAATGTTGCAGAAAACAAGCTGTTTCAAAAGTGAGTCTGATATATATAAAATGATAAAGGGAGGAGATTGCAGATATATCTTCAGAATGCCTCAGAAAAATCATTAAGGCATTAAGATTTCCTTGAGGCCATTAAGCCAAAAATTTACGACATTAATAAAATAAAATATTTTTGTTTATTTATTGCATAAAATTTAATCTTTTTATGTTATGTGCTATTTGATTTTTGTGATTTAAGAAATTAAAAATTGAACTTATTCGGAAATGTGGATAATATTTTAAAAAACTAAATACAGGATGATCAAATTGTGAGAAAACTTTTTAATGTACATAATGCGAATTAATAAATAGAAATTCTTAAAACAATTGTTTAAAGAATTACACACACTAACCAATGAATTAGAAACCCAAGATTAAGACTCCTTTTCCACGAATTATTGTTCTAATTCGATTGGGCATCGAATCTACATGGTTCTGGAGTGCATTTACGTCCAGAGAATACCATGCATTGGTTATTCAGATTTTTAAAGCTTGTAAATTATATGGAAGAGGAAAGTGTTATTGGATGCGTCTTTCCACCATGTCTCATACATTTTCTATGGGGTTAAGATCCGGGCTACGTGGTGACCAGAAAAGGTGTTGGAAGTCAGTCTGACGTTCAGCCAACCAATTTAGAACACTTCTGGCACGATGCATAGTTGCATTATCGTCCATTAAGTATCCTTCGCCATCAGGGTAAAAATGCAACATTGCAGGTGTACTTGATGTGCCAGTATATCTAGGTATCTCATGGCCGTTTGTTTACCCTCGAGGAGCACCAAAGCACCACTTCCATGTCAGCAGATCAAGCCCCATATCATGATATTCTCACAAGACCTTTGCACAGTGCGAGTAAGGCAAGATGGATTCATGTTTCAGCGGTTCTTGCTAAATTCCATCAGTCTTCCATCAGTACAAATGTCTTCCATCAGTCAAAATAAGGTGTAACGTGATTCATACAACCACATTACCTGTTACCAATCCTCAGATGTCCAGTGTCTTCTTTCCCACCACCAATGCAAACGAATTCTTGCGTGTCCGATGAGTGGTTTTCTCACAGGCACCCGACTATGCATTCCTATCCTCTGCGCATGGTTCGAGCTGAAATCTATTGGGAAAAGCCCTGGTTGACGATCTGTGTCAGTTGAAGCACAGTCCCTGTTCTGTCGTACAATTCGTCGGAAACGACGCCGATCACCTTTTAGGAAACCTGTGCTGGAACCGCAGTTACGTCTTCTAGAGAAGCACTGTGGGTTCTGATTCCAACTTTTGAAAACCTTTGATATGGCTGCTTTTGAGAACCCAGTGAGATTTGCAGTCTTCGAAATCGAGGCTTCCGCGAAACGGACACCAACAATAAGCCCTTTTCCATAAGGGGAAAAATCTGGGGTTTTTCTCATTTTACTTCATTCATCGTGAAAAGCACTCTTACACCTTACTTATACTAGCATTCTAAAAATGTGTAAAGCACGTTATAAAAAAATTGCATATTTCATCCCTAGCACGCACTCAAGTTAAAATCTCTTTTCTAATTTAAAAAGGTTTCTAATTCATTGGCCAGTGTATGTATAATTAAGTTGCGAAACTCAAGGAATAATTAAAATGAAATTCTAGAAAGGAAAAATAAATGTTTAAAAATAACACCTGTGATTAAAAAATATAGTATGAAGTAAAAATATATGTAAGAAATTAAATATTATGTTATTTTTTAGCTCGCGCTGACTAAGGGAACTGAAATATTTTGATGTAAAGTGAGAAGTTTTTCAAGTGAATTATTTTTGGCACAAAGTGGGCTGAGGTAAATTTTCGAAATACTGATTAAATCTCACATCATATTTTACAAAACTTAGTTTTTAGGCATAAATTGAGCCTTAGAATGAAAGTATGAAAAAAAATCAGCGCCTCATTTCAGAAAAAGTCCTCTTTTGTGTTAAAATACGCATGTCGTATAATATATATCCTAAGACCAGCTTTTGAGACTTAAACACAAGTTGAATTTCGTCAATCGGTCCAGTAGAAGAGATATAGAAGTGTCTTCTTCTTCTTATTATTTTTTGACTAAATGTATGCAAGCATTTTGGCCTATGGATGACAGAAATCTGGCAAGGTAGATTGCTCCTGAATGTATGCAGTGCTACCGATAAAAGCTCACCGCAGCTTTGCAGCTATACATACGAATGTGTAATCAGATGCTCCCTTTTGATAATATCGGAATTCATTTCTGGGCCCTTTTTAATTACAGAGAATTACGATACGTCTTAGCCATATATTTGGAGGTAGCATCTGATCTAACCACTGAAGCTTTAATTTACAATTTTGAAACTGCTTTTAGCACGACGACGCAGAGTTTCAATAAATTTCACAGATAATGCACTGGATTTCAAAGGGGCTCAAGCGGTACTGAAATGTTTGCAAAATCTTGGAAGAACTTCCGATGGCAATTTATCAGGTGTTTTGGCTTCTGAGGAAGTAATGTGAAACTTTCTACTTCCCGAAGCTACAAACTTCCGATGGCCTTGTGAAACTGGTATTCAGTCTTTCAACCACCATCCAAGAGGAACAGTTGGAGAAATGACGCTAACCTTAGAACTGGTATCTAATTCTATTCAAGTTGAGAGCATTCTCTCTTCGAGACCCCTTATTCCATTGTCTCTACATGTAAATTACTTTGAAGCTTTAACTTCCAGCCAGTTTTTTGATAGGATGTCCTATAAGCGCAATTCCAGAACCAGAATTCTTATTCAGACCAGGTAATAGGGTAACAGGTTGGCAGAGAAGAACAAAAGTTTTCCAGTAAGTGTGGAGGAAAGGGCACCACGATTATATTAACCACCTGCAATAAAGAGATAAATAGCAATTTTCGAAAGGTCACATTTCTCCTGGTGCTCTTACATTGTTGAAAGAATATAATTGCCTCTCTGAAAATGGCCTCTCTGTCGAATAGAGGAAGTAATAGCTGGTTTTGATAAGAAAATTTGTGTGGTGATCATAACAACGCCAACTCGTATTTTTAAAAATGAATTTATAAAATTTGTATACCGCCCATTCAGCGAGAAACTGTTGTTTCATATAATTTATTAACCCTAATCTTATTATTGCATGCGTTTGTCATACTTTTTTTTCTTTTTTCAGTTATTACGTGCTTGGCTGTTGGTCACTACATGGAAAGAAGGGATGCTCCATGGAGGATTTTTACGGGAAGCTAGTTTGTATCCACGTTACATATGGAGAAAGCACAAAAACGCCAATGCAGCCAGCCCGTTTTCGCCAGGACTTAGCCCTGGACCGAACTTCCAGTGTTCAGTAGCTTATACCGCTCGGCTGCTGGTGCGCATATCATAGTGTTTAGAAACTGTTGTTTTACATGTTTATTTTGAAATGCTGAATCATTTCAACGTCGAGCGAGATGCCGAAGATCGTTCCACTGTTTACTTTAAAAAATCCGATGTGGACACCATGTGACTTCCTTGTACGCTTGTTAAATTATACACATTTTATGCTGCACTTCATTTAAATTTATTTCCTCGAATGATTCTAACTTAATCAACGGATCCCTCAAGCAAGCGTGAAAACCACATGAAAAATTGCAAATAATGAGTAAACTTTTGTCTTACGGGAATAAACTTTTTTGTGTTTTTCTTTTTTCATAATTAGTGTAAAACTTTCCCAGATATAAGTATAGAAACTTGGAGAGCGCATTAAAGTTACATTTCGTTATTTGTCCAAAATAAGTTTTTCTTTAAATTTGAAATTGCCAAAACATGAATATTTTCATCATTTAAAATACTTCTGAAATCGGAAGTAACGACCAATGACTGTGAAAATAAAAACTGGGTAAGGTTAAAGCCGGGTAAGTGAAGTGGGTGTAATATAATTACAAAACAGTTCTTTTAAAACGTAATAAAATCATGCCTAGAATTTTCGCGTATTATGGTGCTGAAAAATTATCATTAAAGATGTAAAGTAAAAAATTTAAAAACAATTTTTCACAAAGACCAAAAATTGAGATTCATAAGTAATAAATTTGAAATACTCCTATAAATGCAAAAATGAATTAATAACTGTTATAATGAAAACACTTCAAACAAGCAATACCCCAATTAAAAAAATCAATGAAATTTAAAGAAAAAAAACATAATAGAAGAAGAATTCAATCAACTTCAGTGCCACTTCGTCAGGAGGAGGAACATTGAAATCAAGTGAAACCTCTCTTCCACAAAAATCCCTACTTTTCTGTATCCAGAATTTGCTGAGGAATCATTTCAATGCATTTTAATTATAATAGTTCACCCGAAAAATCTGGGCCTCTTCCTAAAGCAAGAACAAAACGAAGTAAATGCTCAAAATTTTTTACCTTTAAATAAAGAGAACCCTATTCAAAGAATTCAAAACGTAAGTGGAAGAATAAAATACTTTAGTGAAAACTTCAAATCAAAATTTTACCTTTAAACAAAGAGAACATTATCGAAAGTATTGAAAACGTAAGTTGCTTGTTTGAAGTGTTTTCGGTTTAAATATTTATTAAATACTTTTTTCAATTTATAGGACTATTTGAAATTTATTGCTTATGAATTTCAATTTTTAATCTTTGTAAAAAATTGGTTCTAAATTTTTTACTTTATGTCTTAAATATATATACATGTCTGGTACTTCCGATTGCAATAATAAAGGGAGGTGTACAACTAGATGTTATAGCAGTCCCATATAAAAATTTCAACCTTCTGCGGCTAATCGGGTTTTGAGTTTTGCAAGATACATATGCGTAAGTATGCACGTACAGACGTTACGAAAGATTACATCGTTTTTAATTGTTTTACAGAAAGAGTCATTTATTATGTCCATATGTTTAGATGTCACTCAAAAAACAATCAAAATGGATTCAGGAACGGTCACAATGGATAATTCCGCTGAAATCTGAAACCCGAAATTTTTCGCGATTATAACACTTCTTTTACTTGGTACAAGGAATTAAAAAGTAAAAGAATGCTTTTTCAAAATTGGCAAAGAGATAAAAAATTCTAAAGATTTAACGTTCTATTTTTATTACCATTGTAGTACCTTCAATTACCGCTTGTTTTGTGGCTTAACGTCTTATGAAATAAATTAGTTCGTAGCGATTTGCTATTAGTATAATTGTATTCCTCTTGATTTATAACAACAGGTTCTTTTTATGTGGTTAAATACAAAGATATAATCTGAAATTTCATTTTTACTGTGCCAATCTGGTACTACAATATTCGTGCGGCAGAAAGTGTTATTTTAGCTAGACGAATTGAGTGGTTGTTATTACAGCAGCAGAATCGATCATTTCTTACTTCATGGAACTGCGACGACTAATATAAATCCGTCGGATTTTGGATACGTTTGTACTTAAAGAACCACAGTGATCAGAGCACTGTTGCATGTAACTTGTTAAAACGAAAGAATTTAACACCGTATGAAACAGCTCCATAAAAATTGAAATTAATGCATTCAATCACTGAATACGTTGTTTAGTGAATGGATTTTTAAAGCATGAAAATGAAGGACATATCTTGTGTGTCAACTGAAAAATACATATAAAATTTTAGTTCTTTAAAGTTTGAATAATAATAGAATCTGTAATTCTTTACTGTAGACAGCTAAATTGAAATGAAGCAACGAAGCATGAATGAAGCAACAAATGAAGCAACGAACGCAGCAATGAATGAAGCATTATTACAGTTATTACGGTTTTCTTATGTAAGCGAAATTTGTCATATAACTGACGTGACATGTAATTTAAAGCATAGTATCAAATATCTGCCTGGCAGATTTTCATTGAAATTTTTTACCCTAGATTTAAAACGGAATATTAAAAATATTATGTTTATCATAGCTGATCGAAATTCATCTACTTTCCTTTTAAAAGAAAGCTCTGAATTTCAGTTAATTATAATTTTATCAGTTTATTTATGACTAGGCTGGTGCACATGAAACTTGGAAGGCAAAACAAATAATGGCTCCGTATGACATTACATCTAATTGCTTGTCCAGTTATTGCTTACAAAAATCAACATGTGTAAGAATGTTATGTTGAAAAAAAAACCCGTTATTTTTGGTACGCTGAAAGTTTCTAATAAGCGTTTTTAATTTGTCAGCCCAGCTGAGAAATTCTCAAACTTGCATCAGCACAAGACTATTGTTCTTTTACACAAAAGGCAAGTTTGGAACGTTTATAAGACAATACTAACAAACTCGAAAATTTTTATTTAAAAAATTAACTTTTTCTAATGAACTTAAAGTATCAACAAACTTTAATTCATAGATTTGCAGAAGTCTTCGATTTTGTGTGTTATGTTGAAATCAAAGTAGACTTAAATGATTATGAAACATTTCTGAAATTATATGTATTTACTCAGACTGAAGACAGAGAAAATAAAGCTTTAAATAAAAATATTACCTTATTTAAGGTTAGGTTATAAGAATATAGCGCAGCTCACGATGGTTATCTACGTAAAAGGAGGGATGCTTTCGTGGAGGAGAATTGGATCGCATTTATATTACGCATGGGAAAACTACGAAAAATCACTTATACAAGCAGTGTCTTCACCTGGAATCGATTCCATGTTGAAATCCCAGCTTTCAGAGGCTTTAATCAACTACTCCCTCCGCTATTTTCACAAATTAGGTTACACGAACAAGAGTTAAAGCCATTATTCATTGTGCTTAACTCATGGATGACAATTCGTTTCCTACTCAAGACTGAGATATATGCAATCCTTTTCATTCAGAATATGAAACCTTATGCTATGTCGTGAGAATTACAGTTACTTGAAAAGGACAGTGAAATTCTCCCTTCAATTAATATTAGAAATGCGTCTTGAATGTTCTATTCTTCTAAGTAGCAATCATCGCAGTTGGCCTAATGTAAAGAAATGTCGCTTTGATATTGCAACACTAAATCTGAAATTCTGTTTTCAGCTAAAAAAAGCTGTTGATACCATATTCATAAGCTATAGAAGAAGCAAGGAACTAATATACATTTCTTATTTAAAAATTTGCAAATTTTTGTTCACTGGCCACTAATTCACTGCACAAATCAGACGTAACACCTTACTGAAGCTCTGACTGTACATTTTTCCAACTCCCTTTACGTATGTTTGACAGGATTTAAATCAAGGAAGTAGGGAAGAGATTTGATAACTTCAAGATACTTGTATAACAAGCGAACAATTAGGGCGGTGCGTTTAGGATGCTTAATTTGACAGAACTTGAATGTATTTTGTATTCGAAGTTTTCTTGCAGATGTTTTCAGGTTTTATTTAAGAAATTTTGTAGTTAGAAATATTTATTGTTTTCTAAGAAAAACTAAATTTGTATTCCAAAAACAGCGTAAGATCCCTAAACCATTGCGCCTCCACCCTCTTGTCCAACAGTAGGCAATTGGTTTTTTGGATTCCAGTTCTTCATTGGGCTTTCGCCACGCAGTAATTTGTGCATAGGATCTAAATGTAATAAGTTTTAACTCGTCTGCATATACAACTTAAATCCAAAATGATAAATCTTTGTTTAGCAATGATTTTGCAAACGTCAGGCGTATTTACCTTGCTTTCTTGATGATGAAGAATTTCCTTCTTGAAGACTGAAAGTGGTAGCCACGCACACAGCGAAAAAAAAAGGAGGGGGGGGGACTGTTCTCTATCTTCGTTCTACAGGGCCGATTGACGAAATTCAACTACTTGAGTTTTTTTATGTCTCGAAAGCGCGACTTAGGATATATATTAGATTTATATATATAGTTGTTCTAATATATGTATTTTGATACAAAATCGGACTTTTTCTGAAACGCTATACCAAATTTTTTCCATATTTCGATTCTAATACTCAAATTATACCAAACTGCCAAATTTTGTAAAAATCACATTTTTAAAAATTAGCTCTAAAAAATTTTAGCTATTCAGTCTTAATTGAATTTTGCATATATTTATTAATATCTCTTTTAGTACTAAAGTTATTTGAATCTTCCTTTCATATTCCGAAATTTAAGTTCATTTCAAATAAAATTCACCAATGTTTTATGATTTAATTAAAAAATTTGTGTTTTAAAATGATTTTTATAAAATGATTTTTATAAAATCATTTTAAATTAAAACCTACAAATTTTTTGCCATCATCTTAAAGTAGATGTATTTTTAAGCATATCCGCAAAAAATTAGAGTTTTTTATTCAAAATTTTTGTTGTGAAGAGAAAATTTGCGGGTTTCTATTAATTTTTAGGTTTAATCACTTGCACACTCAACCTCTCTTGGTGCCGTGACAAAAAAAAAATTCTCATAAAAAAATAAATATTCCGTGGCAGCACGTAACTTATCGCCAGTAACGATTCCGAAACTGCGATTGGTGCTACAAGAGGAACGAGCAGCAGTGTCTCAACAGCTCATTAACAACCACATATCCAGCATGCACAAATGATGTGAAACCTGCCTAGCAGTCAGGGGAGATCATATCCCCTATTAAAGACCGGATGTTTCTTGCTGGACACCCATCACAGGGATGTTTCGGCCTTCAGTCGCATTGCGCTCCATGCTACTTTTTCAATAAAGCTTCTTTTTATCCCTCTGATTTCTATTTTACTAAGTGTTGCTTACATTACTCATGTCCTTACGTATTGGGGATCTTACGGTATTAAATGTGTTGATTTGGAAAGTTTTTGTACAAAGTTACATTGAAAAAACCGTCTCGTGCTTAATTTTTGCACAGCAGTGTAAGTTCCAAGGAAAAATCCACACTGAAACCTGGCAGTGTCTCTACCCACGCTTAAAGGCAACAAGTCTTGTGAGTTTAAAAACCTTGGCAATAAACTGAAAATGCATAACATATACTAGAAAAAAACTCTTAATATCAAACTCACAGAAAACTGCTCCAGCAACCTGAAGTCCCCCGTATAAGTATTCATTCTCAATTCACACCAATGATCTTTTTCAGCACAAAACTAAAATACGAATTAGAATTAAACTCTAAATCTGCAACAAATTCAATCAAGAACTGAAATCCAGTGACAAATACTAGAGCTAGTAAAAATCAGATTGATTAATCAAATAACAATTTAGTTCACGGTTCCAAAACAAGCACACTACTCACTAATTATATTTCTCACCAAAATAGTCCTTAACAACTTGAACTCCTGTACAATGAGTGTAGAAGAGTAATTATTCTAATTTAATAATTTACAACACAACAGTTCTACCTTGTCACAAAACAAATTCTCACAAAAACAAATTGCCACCAATATTCTCATAAATTTGTAATTATAAATTCTCGTAAAACACTAAACTCCAACTGTTTAACAAATCCTCACTAACAGTAATCACTATTCACCAAACTACAAAACTCAGAAATTAGGCAAAAACTCAATTACTACTTGAACATTAAGGCCAAACAAGAACCAGAAAAATATTGAACACTCATTAAAGCTATCAAGACCTTCACTCAAGCTGATACCTAAAATCTAAAAAATTCAGTAAAATCTCTAAACACACCATCACTGGTCCCTCGCAACTTTACAAATCTAACCAGAATTAACGTTAAAAAAAGAACTGAAATACTCAAATCCAAATTTCTAATCAATTTCTGTTATAAAAATTTCCTAAAATCCATTAACACAATTTAAGAACTTAAAAAAAATCACTGTTAAATTAACACTTAACAAGCGTTGTGACATTTAACAATTCACTTAAAAATATAGAAATAACCAAATCAATTAAATAAACATCCATATATCAGAATCAAATTATAAAAATGCAATTACCACACACAACTTTAAATTAACTAAATAAGTGTATCAAAGAGCTAAGTACGCGCAAACATAAATTCAGCTCTACTCAAAACACACTATTCACATAAAAGCATACGCAAAATAGCAAATGAAGCACATAATTCAAAATACACATAAATAGTGGTCTACCAGGGTCGCGAGGTCACGCACCATTGTTGTGAAGAGAAAATTTGCGGGTATCTATTAATTTTTAGGTTTAATCTCTTGCATACTCAACCACTCTTGGTGCCGTGACAAACAAACAAACAAACTACAAAAAAAAAAAAAAAAAATTCTCATAAAAAATAAATATTGAGTTCATAAAATCAAGTCATAGAGTCTGGTGTTTGAAAACAAATTAATTAATACCTTAATCTAGATTAAATTTTCATAAATCCTCAATACAGTAAATTAAGTTTTACCATATCAACTCTCAACTCTTAAGTTCAATGAAATGAAAAATCCTACCTGGTGTTTTGTTAAACTCAAAATATTAATATTCATGTAAAATGCATTACTGACACAAAATCATCAACATGCTATCTCTCACTAAACTAACTAATCAGCTTTGCTTCCTGTAAACACATAAATTTCAATACAACCTTAGAGATAGCCACAAACACTTAAAAGTAAAACACAGAACAGTTCAAAACACCAGGGAGAAATAAATCTCACACACTAAGAAGTCAAAACACCAGTTAAATTAAATTAATAACTCTGATCGTATAGATCATAAATAACATTAAATTTCTCCTACGCCCGCAATAAACTACCCAGGTTCGAACGGAACTTTAACCGTGTTTTCCGAAAGGATCACATGGGTGACTTACAGTAGACCACGAGATAATAAAGCACAAAAAAACATACAATAGTAAATCAATAAAAAAACATTTATTTAATATTCCAAAAAATTATCCATTCAGAATAGCTGGCCAACCCCTACAAACATTTACTAAAAATTACTCACAATTTTTTAAGCGACAATCTGTACCATGATCAATAATCATTGTATCCAAAATTATAAGTTATAAACCTTACAATAATTTCGTAATTAACGCTGAACCATACTTAAGTAGTCTGAAACAATTTTTTATTCTTGAAATATTTCCAAATCCTACCAAAATCTCAACGAAACAATTTACAATTTCTATTAATTTTAGAAGGTTACTCAAGCATTTAAACTCACACTACATATACAAATATTTTAAATCAATTTTCGTTAAAGTGAAAGATGAATTTTTTTCTTATAATCGATTTCACAAAATCCTAAATCAGTTAAGGGCAATAAGTTTGAGGTCCCATATAGAATTAAATACAAATAAAAAAAATAATCAACTCACGGTGGAGAAAAATTCCTGTCCAGATTTCGTCTTCCTATTTGTCTGCGAAACGCACACAAAAGAAGTTCAAAAATTTTTCTTCATCAATTCACCTGTCAATTCACCTGTTGTAGAAAAACTTCCTCATGGATACAGTCCTTCTGCATGCAAGGAGGTCCAACTTAGCATGAATGTCCACCAACATTTCGATGATGTTCTCAACAAAGAAAAGTGGAAGCCGCAGTAATCTGTAGGTGAAAGCCCACCGACTTCTGAATGATGTTCTCACTGAAGATAAGTGCGTGTCGCAGCAATCTGCAGGTGAATGACGTTTTTCTCCTAATTTTTTTTGTCAGTAATCTGGAACTACAGCGCAGCCTTAAATCACATTTTTTATCACGGGGAAAACCATCAGTGAGAATAGGACATAGCCGCAGACCTTCAGAAAGGATTCGCCGACGACGATACGATGGGAGCCCGCATCGTTCTCGGGCCAATTCTCGCACGGACAACCCCGAGAAGGGGCCGCCGGGCTCTTTCTCTCTTCCCTCAAAAAGGACTCAAAAATTGACAAAATCTTGAAAAATCTCCGTTCGCCACGTGAGCGACCAAATTTAAAACCTCGCGACGCTCAAAAAGTGCACCGCCTCTAAAATTACGATTGGTTAAAAAATCCATAAAATTAAAACTCACCAATGCTACACAAAACAGTAACCCTCTCTAACCACTAGAAACAGACCAATAAATACCCAACAAAATTCTAAGAAAAATCAGTCCTATCCTTTTACAGTGACAAGCCCTCTATTTTCAAGCTCAAAAACAGTGTAGTAAATCTGTTAACGTTGCGACTCTTCAGACAAATCCTAAATTTTTGTACCCTCATAATTCTATCAAGAATCGGCGCCGCTAAGCTGATCGCCTTTGAACAAGAAAAACACAGGCTCGTCCCCGCAAGAAAAAGGGACAAAAAATGCAGCTGGGCGCCGTCCCTTGACCTCAAAATTCTCCTCCCGTGAGAACGCAAAAACAGGTTATCGCTGTAGAAGTTTTTCTGCTAACTTAAAGAAATTTTACCCAAATCTAAAGAAATAATTTGGCAACAGTATAATTTAAAAATTACAACTCAAACATGAACATTATAATTTTACTATTCACTATAAATTAATAAAATTAATAAGCACTGTAAAATAATACTTAAGAAATCCACACAACATTTTCTAAGATTTACGTGAATTTGCATTTTTCAAATTTGGCGTATTTATTATAAGCGATAATGACAGAAATGTGGTTTACGCATTCTGTTAAAATTATTTGAAAGTATGAACGATGTCATTTCTTCCTCTAGTGGACAATGAAAGAAAGGAAAGGAAAACAGGTTGCTATAAATTAAGAAGTTCGCCAAGTGAATTATTTTTGGCTCAAAATGAAAAAAATCCACCAAGATAAATTTTGAAATTTCTCCATAAATTTCTCACGCAAAATTACAAAATTTAGTAAGTAGACATAATTTGAGTCGTAGAATCGAAATATGGGAAAGAAACTGGTATGTTATTTCAGAAAATGTCTGATTCTGCGTCAAAATACCTATGTTAGGACAATGCAATATATAAATCTAATATATATCTTAAGTAGCGCTTTCGAGACATTAAAAAAAATCAAGTTGAATTTCGTCAATCGGTTCCGTAGAACGGAAGATAAAGCACTGTCTCCCCTTTTTTAAGGACTGTCGTAAAAGTATCAGGGTTAGCTTTTATTGCCAACTGTTTTTTTAAATTCTCTGCAATTTTCATAGCACTCAATTTTTTTTTATTTCTCATAGGATAAATTCGATTCTTTTATGTTAGATTGTGGTTCAGTCTTCCCGAATGTTTGATAGCATCAAAGTAATTGAATATTTTGTATCAAGAACTGTTTTTGGATATATCGAATAATTTACTACCTTAAAAAATGATGAATTTTTAAATTTCTCACAGAACATGTAGTTAATCTACAGTGTCTTGCCATGTTCACTGCAGGTATATAAACTATTAAGATATTTTTTTAAAGAAGTAAGAATTTCAAAATGTAGACGGTGATTCTTAAGCGCTTTCGTTCAAAACAGAAAATTATAACAAGAAGCATCGTTTGCTCAAACTTCTCAATAAAACCTTCAAGTATCCGAATTATTATAGGAGTGTTACTGATTAATACTCTTTGAATAAACTATTTTATTACAAGAAATATTTTAACGATATTTATTTTGCAACAAGCAAGGCTTAAAATCAGAAAAATAATACCTTAGGAAGTAAACTGATGTGTATGTTTCAAAAGTTAGTGCAAGACCTTAGATTAAAATAAAAACACTTGTAGGGACATTAGGTTAGTTCGAAGCAGGAGACATGAAAAATGAAACACGCCTTCGCCAGGAATCGAAACACGGACCTCTCGGTTACGCGTCGAGCATGCAGATCACTACACCACGATGGCATGCGAAGAAGGCGGGAGAAATACTTTACATACTCCCCCTTTTAAAGAGCGACTGGTGTTTTGGGGACCCAATCGCCAAATCCCGGTGGTGGAGAATAATCATCCACCACCTTTTTAGTTCGGGCGCCAGTGTAGAGACATTAGGTTATTTCGAAGCAGGAGACATGAAAAATGAGCAACACCTTCGCCGGGAATCGAACCACGGACCTCTCGGTTACGCGTCGACCATGCAGACCACTACACCACGAAGGCATGCGAAGAAGGCGGGAGAAATACCTTACACATTAACGTCCGAAAATAAATGTGAGCCACAATATGTATCTTATTTCACATAAAATTAATACTTACCAACCAGTTAAAATAAAGAACATTAATTACATGTTCATATCTAATGAAATGAGTGAAAATTCGGTAAACTTTTATTTTTGTATAACTATTAATTTTGTTCTTTAAGCTCTTGATCGCCTAAGCTCAGTGAAGATAATCTTTTCTGCTGCACGTCTTTCCAGCTTTTGCGAGAAAAGAACATTATCTTGATCGGCGTTGCGAGAATGCCATTTGGGAATATTTTAATGATTTGCGACGGCGTTTAATGGCAGCGAAATAACACGGGAGTTATGGGCTTGGTGATGTAAAAGATCGTACAAGAAGGGACATTTCCATTAAGATTGAGGAAATACTAAGAATGCAGTATTAGACGAGAAGATTGCGTCAGCAGAGAAAGAAAATGCTAAAAGTAAAATATTCAAGCTGTGTTGAAACTCCTTATTTTCTACGTAATTATTGCTTCTTAAGCTCGTGGAAATCGCCAGGATTGCATGTTTAAAGAACAACTTTACTAAAATTATGACAATTATTTCTTACACACATGAATGCACTTATTTCTCTTTTAACTGTAAGTTGTTTCTTCTTAGGAAGTGGTGTGTGTACGTGTATACTACGTAGCTTTTAGAAACAAATTTGATCTTATTCTATCTAGTATTGTAAAAGCATGTAAAAATATTTGAAAAAGACTTGAATGTCTTGGTCTTTATTATTAAATAATGAAGAATCTGTTTGTATTGTATATATGTATGTCCCTCTCATTGCGGAAAGTCTACTGCAATTTTTTATTAACAAATTCAGCGATTTGAAAGCAAGCATTGACAACCATGTTCCAAATAAAATATTTTTATCCTTAGAGTGACGGATTGTTGCCTCTCGGTAAAAAGACATTTGAATTTTATTCAACAAATTCCGCTATTTAAAAGCAATGTGTTGTCACTGTCTGAAAGTAAATACTTTTATCTTCCAGATACCATTGTGCTACCATTAAGTAAAGCATAAGTTATTTAACTTTCGAATTTAATCTGCTTGGTACTGAATAACAAACTAAGCGATTTAGAAGCAATAAAAACAGTTTTTAAGAATTTTTTTTTTACTTTTTAACTTGCATGAATGAAATGTTAAATGATAGTTCATTTAAATCATGAGATATCTAATTAAAAGCATTAAATATTTTTGTTCAATTATGCTAGCTAGATTCATTAAAATCATTGTATACACATTTCTTTTTTATGACACCTATTATAGGCTGTTATATAAAATGGCCATTAAACATACATAGTATCCCTATAACTGCTTCCCAATAGAGGAAATATTGTGTTCAAAATTCGTTCATAACATAATTAAAGTAAACAAATACAGTAACATACATGCTAAAATAAATATCAAGAGTTTAAAAGATGATATTGCTTGAAATTGCTAAGTGTCATGATTATTTTATCATAATTTATAAGATTCATTACGCGCAAACAATTTTATTGTCATTTTACGAAAAAAAAATTAAACCATGCTAATGGTAAAGTTCCGAAGAAATAAAAAATAGAATAAGAGCTTTATATGAAGTTTTTTTCTATCATGGCCATTCTTAGATTTCGGGAAGATCTGTAGAATTTTAGAGTAATCACTTACGGTTTATTAGCAAACAGAAGCTTCAATTAGGAATTTTATTTATGATTAAGCTTCCAGCAAAAAAGCTATTTTCAAGAGCAAAAAATCTACGACAGTACAAAACATAGGCAATTGAAATTAAATCGATACTTTTGACTTTGAAGACTTATTTAATTTCGCAGATTACGAACTTTTTAATGACTGTAGTGATTGGAATTTATCATAAATATAATAAAGTTATGGAATTTAATGATCATAAGAGAGTATTAGACTTACAAGAAAACTACATCGACTGCTATAGAAATTTTCTAAAAAAGTAGTGATATTTCAATGTCTGGAGGAAAATTTTCGGCTTCAATTAATATTTCACTTACGCATTTATTAGTCAAAATATGATATACCAAAAAACGTAATGCTTCACCGCCCTATAAATGATGTAATTACTTTTGTTCTGTAATATGAGTTTTAGCTGGGTGTTAAAAATCTTTCTATTTTTTCATCTTAGTAACTTATTACAATTAAAAAACACTGTTCATAACTATAGTAAAGACGTAAATTCCATCTATTTCTGTATTAAGATATATTAAGAATAATGAAAATTATCTAAAATGTAGACGTTCTAAAATGTAGCATACAATGATAAAAGATCAGATTATAAAATTACGCACAAGTAAGTATCAAAATTATAACTCTTGCATTCACCGTTCAATATTTCGCAGTATCTTTATGCAGGAATCAGTAAGAACTAAATTCATTTGCACATGGATTGCAATAAAACTAATGGTTTGGTGAAATTAACTGATTGCGTCTTAAACGTAAATTATCCATTAAACCTTGTCTCAAGCATTAATAAAATTAAAAATTTTAATTAATATTAATATTAATTTTTTACACTCCAGCTTTTTTTTTGTACCAGCCTCAGTTAGACACAGCACAAAATGCAATGCAGAGTTGGCCATTGCTGAAGATCAATTAAATGTTCAGGATAGTTTACTCTTTTTTAACTTGTTTCATAATTTTAGTTTTTGTTTATTTATTGTTTTTTTACTTTAAAGTTTATTTATTTTAATTTCTCTCCAATAGGAGGCAGCATATTTTTTGTGCCTTGTGCATTTCCTCGTCACAAGGTGGTGTTATACGAGGGTCATTCAGAAGTTTTTGAGATACACATAGCTTTTTAAGACTATATTTATGATATTTTAGAAGTGTTCAAAGTAGTGTCCTCCAGCATCATGCCACTTCTGTAGGTGAACTTTCCAAAGATTAAATTCCTCAAGCCATTCATCTGAAGCCTCATCAATCCCATCTCCAGAAAGAAAACGACGTCCACGCAAGTTTAGTTTTAAATTAAAAAGTAGCGCAAAGTCACACAGAGTTATATCAGGTTAATAGGGTGGATGTTTTATCACTTTGATGTGCTTTTGTTTAAGGAATTCAACTGTCAATCTTGCTATATGAGAAGATGCATTGTCATGGTGGAGCATAAGTCCTGTAATATTCACTTCTTGAAGAATTTTTGGAACACAATTAGTGGTATACCAGTTAGCTGTGACTGTCTTCTGTCCTCCAGCTTGATGGCTTGAGTCTTGTACTTTTGAAGGAAATGTCATGCATTGTTTTTTCGTAGCACGTTGTGATTTCACCATTGTGGGTGTGGGATCATCTTCAAAGACCCATAGTTTACTCTCTTGATGTGTTGCTACGTTAAAAAAAATGTTATTTTATGTTTTATCAACAGTTACAATTTTAAAAATATTCCGTGGTGACCGGCTCTAAATAATTTAAGTGCTTTTTTATTGATTCCGACACGCTGCTGTTTTTGGTGCATGCAAACTAATTTTTTCATGTGCAATTCTTCATGAATAATTTTATGTATGACAGAGGATCTAATGTTAGTTCTTTCTGTATTATCTGTTAGGTGCAGAGATTATCATCGATTAACATTTTCCTTATGGCAGACACATTATCCAGGATCACTGCTGACAACGGCTTGCTTGTGTGTTCTTCATTCTGAAGAGTTGAGACCTCTGTGAAACTCTCAAAACCCTTTGAATGCGGTAGCACAAGATGGACCTTTGTTTCCAAATGCGATCTGTAGACATTGAACGCATTTTTCTTGATTTAATCCCACTTTTAAAATCATAGGAAATCATAACGCGATATTGATCTTGCTTCAACTCCATTTTTACTTCTGCCTAAAATTTAGTCTACGCTAAACTACTCGTAACAGGGCAATGGGAAATCGTCTTCTGGGTTAAAACAGTTCATATTTTCAAATCTAAGCGTTAATGGTTTTCCGCTACTTATCGTCTTCACGTATATAAAAAATTTCAGAGTGACCCACGTATTATGCTATTTTAGAGTACGATTACTGGTTGCATAGGCTTGGATGTATGTGAAGGTTTTCACGTTTTTTGGCTTTCTTCGTCAATACATTTATTTTAATTTTCAGCTTGATTAATTTTGTTTGCTATTTTAATATGTACGATATATTTAGGCATGATGAAACTAATTCACTGAAATTCTTGATTTTAGTAAATTTATTTGATTATTACTCATGATTTTATCCTTGTTATATCATTTGCATAATATTTTACAGCACTTTCCTTAGTTGTGGCACATATCATTTGTGATGCGAGCATTTTGCCACTTCCAAAGCTTGTTTAATAACGGAAAGAGGTCGCAACCTTGCATTGGTTTTTGTGACTTTAGTTCTTTTCCTTTCTTTTGACCCTTTTTACTCTAATTGGTATTATTTTTGGTAATCGATGGTTACAACTTCATTCCTTCTCAACAGTCGTGCAGTCGGGCCGTCACGACTATCAAAACCCAAAGAAAATGGAAAAATAGTGTGAGCGTTAAAAGTTTTACTTTCATATAGTATGCTGGCCAGTCATATCCTCCGAGAGAATTTGTAGTCGATGGTTAGTCCAAATTTGTATTCCAATTAAGGAATATAATAGTTTAAACGTCGAGACTTCTTTTTGTTTAAAATATTCTTCAAGACTTATTTCACAGACAAGATACCTGACGTTCTACAGTATACTAACCAGTTTTCAGAAACCACGCTAGTAACATCCCATTGTACAAGCGCTTTCATTGAACGCTTTTATATTAGCAGTACAGTTATTTAAACAGTTAAGCTAGTACAGGTACTAAAAATTCAAAACATTTAGATCTAATTAGATGTAAATATATTTAATAATTTAGATGATGATGACATCGCAAATGTTAGCAGTAGATCATAAAGGATAATAGCAACAGTCATAGTCGATTGAATACTTTCTTTTACTGTCGATAAAACAATATCTTGAATTAAATAGGGTTAAATCGGCACAAAAAGCGCATCCATTTTTGAAGAGTTACACTGGTAACTTTTAAGATCTTTGGAAATATCTAGGAAGAAAAAAAAAGTGCCTTCAAGTTACAGAAGAGAGAGAAAAGTGCGTACATTCCAAATGAAGATTTGATTAAGATTCATTCAGTTATGGTTTCATTTCAGTTTTATTAGTTAGTTTCAAGTTTAATAAGGAAATTTCAGTACTATGATTGGCTGAAACGTTACGTCCTAAGAGTTATGTAACAATCATGTGACAAGATTTAACTTTGAAATGACGCGGTCTAGAACTATTTATTATTCTTAAGATAGAAAGAGAAAATAACCAAATTAAAAAAGAGTTCAAGCACAAATTAAACTTGAGAATTTAACTTACTTATTTTTTATCTTACATACATAAGTATATAATAAAAAAACAAAATGTGAAACATAACTGATATAAAACTTACACAAAGCTGCAATAATGTAAAGTAGTCAATGAAGATTTAAATCAATTAATTTTAGCGAAAAAGAAATAAATTATCAAATTGAATGGAAATTTCACCAATATAAAAATTCAAAATTAGGAAAAAATGCTGCGGATTTACAGTAGGACATTTTTGATTTCAAGGCGATCAAACACTGATCCCTCCTCTTCAGAAGCAAAACATTTTTGCTTTCCTTCCCTAAAATTTATTTTTTTTGCCTACTTAAGAACTATTATTAGATTATTAACCATTGACTATTACTAGATTATTTACACGATAATTTTACAGTTTCGAAAATCTCCCCAAATGTGAAATGAATTGCTTATCAGATCCCAGTTTTTTTTACTTCTACTTTCTTGGTTGCAGCAATTAGTTTATCTAATTTAGTTACTTCCCTTGGATAGTATCAATGATTAAATTTCTTTTAATTTTTTGATTGCACTTACTGTCGTGTGTTTGGTTACTTGTCGTTTTGCATTTCATTTTTGTTAGATATTTAACAACATTCTTCTTTTTTAGGTATGCATGATTTATGGATTGATAAATTGATAATAATTTAGATCGATAAATGATTTAATGACTACATTGGGCTTAAATTGAAAGAAATCGTTGATTTTATTATGATATATGGGCCTCGTTTTTTTTATTTTTGAATTCTTTTGGTTTATTCTGCAATTATTACCTTGCTCTTTTATTGACTTTTTGGTCTGAAGTATTAAGTTGTGGAGTTCCACCCTTTTATTTCACAGTTAAATGCGGGAACCTCTTACACCGATAAGCGAATAATCGGTTGAGTGTGTGAACAGAGACGTAAGACTCAAGAAGGGTTAATTACCCTCTATTTCTCAAAATAAGGATTAACACAGTCGGCTTCTATCTCACAGCGTACAGCAAAGCCTCCGCTTGGGCTTGAACTCAAATTAATAAGAATTAAAGCTTAACTAATGCTTGACTAAAGATATAGCCGAAGCTATCAAGATTCTTAGTAGTTGGCCCTTAAATCTCAACTAAGTAGGCGAAGTTATCAAGAGCCTAAAGTACGGCCGAGTGTAGTAATAGCTGAGAGAGAGAAGTAGCCCAAAAGGTAAACGCGTGCTAGGCACCTGTGTAACCTGCATTGATATATTAATAATCCAGAGAACTTTTTGTGATAAAATAAATGTATCTTTAAACGATATCAACAAGTCTCATGTATGAGGGTTATTGGGTAAGTCAACCATTTTATTATTCTTATCTTGAAAAGTAAACGCAATGTACACCACTATTTTTTAGGTTAGTTAAATTTATGCAGACTTGATTTATATTTGATACTTTTAGTATCACATTAGATTAGGGAGTCACATTTGCAACACCACAATGCTTAACTGAAAAGATATAGCCGAAGCTATCAGGATTCTAAGTAGTTAGCCCCTAAATCTCAATTAAGTAGGCGAAGCTATCAAGGGCCTAAAGTACGGCCGAACGTAGTAATAGCTTAGAGAGAGACTTAGCCCGAAGGCAAACGTGCGATAGTCAGAAACTCTGGCTCTCTAACGAAGTCAGCGAAACCTTGACTTAAATACTACTCTTACTCATTTGCATTACACGCGTTTCTGAAAATACATTCTGGTAGGAAATTATAAGCTGAAACTAGGAGGGACAGGAAAGTGTGACAAACTTAAAGTAACTGTTATAAACTTAGGATAAACCTTACAAAGTTCAAGCTGTTCCGAGAAGATTAAAAATGTCATGAATTTTTTCTTTATATCAATATATGTATAATATAATGAGGTGAGGATGTGTATCATAAATCTTGGCTAAAGGTCTGTATTGACACTTTGCTAAGCGTAAGCTATTTATGTTGCAAATCAGAAAACTCGACGATATTAAAGGAGCTTATTACCACTCGTGATATATTTGTCTTATACTTAATGAAATAAGTCCGGGATTTAAAAGAAATGTGTTGCTACTGCCTGAATAAAAATATTTTTATCTTCCACGACGTAATGGGTTATCAAAGCGTAAGATATTTAATTTTATTTAAAATTCATTAAAAAATGAAAAAGTGCGCTGTGACGTGAAGAAAAGAAGACTAACATATTTCCTCCAATGAAGCAGATCAAGAAAAAACACATTCTTACACGCTAGAAAATAGAAAAGCTAAATTTGAGAAATGAAGCAGATGTTGAACGAACGTTACCAAAACGAAATGAAATTTTGTCTGGAAGATTACTTTGCAGTAAGCGATAGTATTAGGTCCCACTCCATCAACCAAACACTTGATGAAGATGAAATCAAACTGAAGATAGATAATTTAGCTCAAAAAGTAATGCTAAAACAAGAAGAAATGAAAAAAATGATTGCAGCAAAAAGCAGTCCTCCTAGAGTAATACTTCCAACCAACTGAGGGAAAAGGGTAAAAAAAAATAAATAAAAAAGGAACAACAGACTGAAATGCGCGAAAAAGGCTAAAAAGACCAAGATGAAATTGCGAAGGAGGAGGAAAAATGAAGCTTTCCCACAAAACCGGCTAGAATTTCCAGTCATGAAGAACAGATGGAAATTTCACTGCAAAATATATTTTCGCCTCTCAAGCGAAGCCCCAAAAACAGAAAGGGAAATAATTTCCCCCCGATTATGATTACACACGTTGATGTCGAATGGCCTGTGCTTGAATCAGAGCTTTTAGTTATGTGCAGGAAGGAATACGGGCAGAAATAAAATGACGCAGAAATAAACGTTCTTCCATATACATCCTTTGTCAGAAAAGTTCCAGGACTAAGGTCGTAAAAAATAGAAAATTGCATTTACTAAGTATTGTTACGTAATACATACTTGGTTACTTCAGTTGTTGAATTAAAATATCTTAATTGTAATGATTTATCTTAATTCTGTTATCAGACTTAAAGGTTATTAATTTGTTTTTATTTTATAGTTGATCTTAAATTTCTTTGCCTTGTTGAAAAGTAATTGTGTCATTTAATTTTTTTTGACAGTTTTGGTTAACTCTGAATTTAAGTTGCTTAGTTAATTTTTTTTTCTTTTTCCTTAAGGTAGTTTGGTTAACTTTTTCTTAATTTGTTTGCTTAATGTTTAATTTCTTGTTAAGTTGACCCTTAAGGTCAAATTTTTTTAAAGACACTTTTAAAGTTTTGCCTTACACAAGTTTGTGTTAAAGTTTAATTAAGTTTTGTTAATGTACCCCCTTTTCTGCTAAGCTGGGATCCATATTTTCTGACTATGGTGGTCGTGTTTGGTGTTGTAGAAAACATAAAAATTTTTCTATGTAATTATTATATTTTAATTGAAGAAATTTTCTTCGGTCTTTTATTAAATTAGTATTTAAAAACAAATCTTTAATTCTTTTCGAAAAACTTCTACGTTGCTTTTGGGAAATCAAGATTTATGACTTTGTTTTGACGTTTGCTCGCTCTGCCAGACAGTGGTCTGGGAAATATCTTTCGTCAAGTAAGAAATCTGCACGCTGCTGAATCAGCTTGTTTTATATGCAGCTACGCTACGCCAAGGTTGAGGGGTCGGGGTGATTCGCTTCCTTGCAGGCGTTTACCATGCTAAAATGGGACCCTGGTCGAGGCTAGCTCCTGCTGACAGGTTGATGACCTTGGAGGATCGGCGATTATTCGCCAACATACAGCTTAAAACTCCCTTGCTTCATCTTCCTGTGTGGATTCATTCCCTAGGGTTGCCATGCACTTGGCTGTTTTCGGGCCATCTCGGATCGCCAAACGAGTGATTGGCGGAAAGAAGAAAAAGGCGTACAGCGATCTACGAGGGAACAGACGTTTGGCAGACCAGAGGAGGAAAATTTTTGTGAAAGCTGTCATCAGACCAGATAACTGTCGCTCCGTCCCGAGTAGCTGTCTACGTTAACAGTGAAAAGATGTCTGAATGTTAACAGTGAAAAGATGTCTGAATGGAGGAGAGAAAACCACCGATGGTCGACAACACAGGAAGGAGGGAGCACAGATAAAAAGGGGGCGGATGGCTCAAGAAAAATTACCACTACTAACTTGTTTTTTTTTCTCCTTCTAGAATATTTATGGATGAAAATTTTGTTGTAATCTACTGCCTCGATAGTGTCTCTACTTAACTACTTCAAGACAATGGCCGCGTCATGGTGATTTTAATACGGGCTACCCCCTGCGAGAGGTAATGTTTTCTCCTTTGTAAGAACCTTTGTTAGAACACTGGACCCAATAGATTTAATTAAAACTTGAACGGGTTATTATATTATATTAAATTTAAACACAACGCAATGTTAATTCTTTCTGTTGGAGTATTATCTGGTACTATTTACTGTCATATTTGAACACATAGGTTTTACAGTCTAAATGTTGTTTTATCATGTCTGTCACACAATTTTACACCCAATGCAGTATTTGTTATAGTCATGTGATTTAAAGTTGTTATTCATATTCTTGACATTCATGTGTTATTGAACATTTAAAAATTATAAATTAGAGATAAAAACTCCAACAGTATGATTCTATCTGCTATCAAAATAGTCCCTATCTATACTTGGCTGTCTATACACAACTGCCAATGTTTCTGGAGGTCTTGTATCTTGTAAGCAAGTAAGGAAATCTTCAACTGCAGTGCTTGCAAGCTGATTTGTCACAGCCCGTTGGATGTCTGCAATAATCTTGGCAAAGCTTTTCTTTCAGTCACCTTTTTACTCACGGATACAAGAAAATATCACAATAATCTTTGACACAAAGGTGGCATCACGTCTGGCTCTGTCCAACAGTTCAGCAGAAATTCTTCGCCTTTTCCTCTCTGTTCATCTGTTAGTGAGTGAAGCATGATTCTTGCATTAAGTTTTCGTTTTCCTAAATCTTTGCATAAAATCTAATGACATACATCACGATTTAAATTCAGTTTTTCTGATATCATACACACAGTTACACGACGGTCTTCTTGCAATAACTGCCTTACACGCTCAACGTTTGCATCGGTATCAGCTCTGAGATCGTCTTGCACTGAATCTCTGTCTTCACGAAACATTTGCGCCACTCGAAAGCACGACTTCTTGAAAGTGCCTAGCCTGCATATGATTGCTTAATCATGTTCCATATTTCACTAGGAGTTTTCCCGAGCTTACGCAGAACTCATTGTTCACAATCAGTATCCACCGTGTCACCTTAGAATGCGACAACCATTCGAACAGTGTGTTGCTAAGCACAGCCCTACCTAGTAAGTTAGCAGAGAAACATTGCCATAATTTTGGATATTTCGAATACTTTTACTAAATTTGAAATACACTAACTGTAGCGTCTTGCCATGTTCACCTCAGATATGGTTTCAGTTTATGGCAAATAGATTATTTTGCTAACCAAGTACTAATTTCTAAATGTTGACTATAATTCTTATAATGTATTTTCACATTAAAAATATGACAGGAAACATGGCCTCCAAAATATCTCAATAAAATTTCTGACTGCCAGAATACGAATTACTGGTTAAAACGCTTTATAAAAATTAATATTATTACAATTTGCAATATTATTACACTTTTATGATATTTATTTTGCAACAAACAAGGCTTAAAATAGAGAAAAATTAATGTAATAGAAAAAAATGAAGTCTATATTTCAGTATATATTACAAGATCTATGTAAACAAATTCAAACAATGAACGTGACACTCCATAAAATGGATTTCGAACAGCTACAAGCCCAAAGGAAAGGAAAGACGGCGTTAGTGAGTGAAGCCTAAGAAAATAGAACACTTGAAAGCATCGAAAGATTTCAGAGTAAATACTTTCAGTTCTAAAAGCTCAGTCGAACTATATGTGAGAAACATTGGCAAGGCGCCAAAGAGGAAGTTTTAGTATGTTTTTGTGTCTTAAGACTGAGTAAATACTTTCGAAGATGATTTACAAACTACAGAAAATTGAGACTCTTGTGTTTTAATCACAGCTCTAATGTAAATTGAATGAACTATTGTCACTAAAACTCAGTTTACAGAAACAGAATTTGAAGCTGCCCAAGATCGACTTAAAAACTTCGGTGGAGATGTAAAGGAATTTTATCGTTTTCACCCAGTTTGAAAATATTCATTTGCTTGAAAATCTGAACGATGAAGACAAATTTCAATATTTGCTGAAAGCTGTAGTGCCGCAGTCGAAAGCGGCTAAAGTTGATGAAAGTTATCCTGCCGTTTCAGCAAATTATTCGAAAATCCTTAAAGCAACTGAAAGAGGGTAAAAAATCATTCAGATTTTCTAGCGGAGTTTCGCATTCATAAAGATCTTTCAGTTCTAGTTGATGATTCTAGTTCTAATTCGTCTTTACCATGAGATTTTAAGGAAATTATTTGCTTTTTTATCAGCAGATGGCGCCACTAGCGTTGTTTCTTTCCTTAATTAGAAGTTTTCCGAACTTTATGGTGTATTGCTACTGCACTAGCACAGGTTTCTCTTTTGTCACTTTCACTCATATACTTGTGGTACCGAGGCTTTGAAATTAGTCCTATACGTTTATGCAACTTAAGCTGATTCTTATTTACTTTAGTGTCTCCAACATTTTAGAATACATTTTCGCTGGGAATATCTCAGCCATTTGATTTATAAGAAGGATAAAAATATCCAACTACTGCTGTCAAACAGGATAAAACTGTTTGCGGAAAAGGTAACTTTGTTCGAATTAGCCTCTTGCGAAAGTATATTATTTGAACATAATTAGAATGACGAACTGTAAACCGATAACCTGAATACATGAATGAGTGTTGAATAAGATCAATATAAAGAATATTTCCTTTAGAATTGCATAAAAATGAATAGAAAAGGAATCTATAGCTTCTTTTCGGAAGGATAACAAAAGTTCGCTTTTATTTTCACAAGCCTAATAGAAGTGGAGTCTACAAGAGATGATCGAATTCCAGCAGGAGGATTACTTTAGGAAATCTGGCAGCACATTTAGAAAACTGAAGTGAAAATAATTGAGAACTTTTACGTAACGAGTCTAATATAATATAAACAGTTTTAGGATCAGAATGAATGCGACGTACTAGTAAAATGCTATAATATAAAGCTTTATTAAGTGTTTTTTTTGCCGAAATAATCCCAATGCATGATTATTCTTTTTGATTTTAATCAGCTGCTAAGCGCTGAATTGATTGCCCCCGAAGTTAACTAATTAAATTAATTCTTATTGATTTTATACTTTTATAGGAATCAGAACTACTTTATTAATTAACATTTCGAGCAGTTATTCTCAACCACTGTGCCGCGGCACTTTTGTATGCCGCCAAATTCTCAAAGTGTGTCGTAAAATTTTAGAAGTATATGTAGTAAAAATTATAATGGGTTTAATCCTAGTATACGGTACACATGAGACTTAGCGAAATTCGATTTTTAAGACATTCATAAGAACGCCAATTGTGGTATCCAAGCCGATTTTAGAGGTCTGGAGGAGAGCGCATTTAGGAGCATTTTCGCGCATGTTCAGTAAATAATTTAAATTGAGAAGATCTGATTATTTTTTACACTTTTTACAATAACAGTAGTGGTTTCGCCGAGTTTCCGGTTGGTTACAGTTTTTGTAATTAATCAGTTACTGGTTTTTGATAGATTACTGTTTCTATTTTGCATTTGTGAGCATAAATGATTTTATAAGACATTTTTCCCGACTTCTGAGCGTACCTTCTTGCCGTAGTGGTCAACACGCTCGACGCGTATTCGAGAGGTCCGTGGTTCGAGTCTCGGCGAGAGCATTGCTCATTTTTCATCTTCCCTGCTTTCAAAAAATAATCTAATGTCTCTACAGTGGTGCCCGAACTAAAAAGGGTGTGGATGATGATTCTCCTCCACCAGGTTTGGCGATCGGGTTCCCTAATCCATAGTTGCCTTTTAAAAGGGGGAGTATATAAGGTATGTCTCCCGCCTTCTGAGCATGCCTTCCTGGTGCATAGTGGTCAACACGCTCGAAACGTCCAGAAGTCCGTGGTTCGAGTCCCGGCGAGGGCATTACTAATTTTTCATGTGTCCCGCGTCAAAAATATCCTAACGACTCATTTTTAGTCTGGGAGCTAAGTACAAATCCTTGTTACTGCATACGGAAGTAAGATGGTTGTCGAGAGGAAAAGTTTTATCCCGTCTGCCGGAATGAAAAGACCAAATGAAATGTTTTTTGAACAAAATAAAAATTATGATTTTGTTTATTTGTTGGAAGATAAAATACGATGGGCTAAACTAGCTTACTTATCCGATATTTTTGTTATTTTTAATAACATAAATTCAAGTATGCAAGAGCCGAAAGAAAATATATTAAACTCAACAAATAAACTGGTGGCATTTCAAAAAACAAATAACTTTATGGAAGAATAAAGCTCAGGAAGGCAATCTGGAAAAGTTTGAGTCTGTCTCAAAAGATTTTAATAAAACTATGCATAAAGTCGTTATTACCATTTGACAACATTAGAGGAGAGAATTATTCATTATTTCCCAAATTTAGAGGTAAAAAAATTTGATTGGTTAGTAATCCATTTGTGATAACGAATACTTCTGCGTTTAAATTAACTTTGAATGAAAAGGAGGAACTAATTTAGCTTTCTAATAATCGAGATGTAATTTTAAAATATTCGGAAGAAGAAATTAATTCATTTTTTATAACATTAGATGCGATTATCCCGTGATGGCCAAAAAAGCTTTAAAATATTATTACAAATTTCTACATCTTATTTGTGAATTCGGATTTTCAGTATTAACCAACATAAAAACGAATAAAAGATCTAGACTGTTAAATGTAGAAGGCGATATTTGAGTAGCATTGTCATTTTCATGACTAAATAATAAATGAAATTATTAAAAATATCAAGCTCAAATTTCTCATTAAAGGTATTCTTATTATTAACTTGTAATTAATCCCTTGATAAACGTACTGTTGTTTTTGAAGTATATATTATTTTATTTTACATTCAAAATTATTATCATACTATTTTACACAATATAATACAGGTAAGAAACAACTTTTAAACTTATGTTTCTCTTTGTGTGCCGTCAAATTTCGATATTGTTAAAAGTATGCCGCGGCGAAAAAGGTTGAGAATCATTGATTTAGAGAATATTTGTTTCATTTATACACTCTTAAACAACAACAACAAAAAAAAAAAAAAAAAAAAAAAAAAACA
>KK113756.1:198583-218352 GCA_000611955.2 Stegodyphus mimosarum
CAGGAATGGATGAACCATGGCTTCACACAGCGTCAAGAAGGAAGCGGTAGGCATAGAAAAACGACAGAATGTGAAGACCCATCAATCGTCAGAGCGGCACTAACAGCCCCAGATGCATCATTATCATCGATTGTACGTGCAACTAGTGCTTTAGTGATCGCAAGGACCATTCATAAACGGCTCACAGAAAGGGGGCTGAGGTCACGGCGCCCCTCGCGCCGACTACCATTGACCTCTGTACAACGTCAAGCCCGTTTGCAGTGGTGTCGACGAAGTTCTAAGGCCCGTTGTGTTGGCCTTCATGTCATGCCACCCTGGGCTTACATTTCAGCAAGGCCCGCCCCCACACTGCACTTGTTTCTACTGCTTGCCTTAGTGCTTGCCGAACATTACCTTGGCCAGCAAGGTCGCCGAAACTCTCTCCCATTGAGCACGTTTAGAGTATTATGGGCAGGGCCCTCCAACTAGCTCGGGATGTTGACGATCTAACGATCTAAGATGGACAAAATTTGGCACGATATCCCTCAGGAGGACATCCGCAACCTCTATCAGTCAATGCCAAGCCGTATAACTGTTTGCATAAGGGCCAGAGGTGGACAAACGCGTTACTGACTTTTTCACTTCGTGAAGCTCTATCACTTCAATAAATGATCCAATTTTTCTCAAACTGTAATCATTTGTTTTTCTGTACATGTACATCACTTCTACCGATTTTCGTCCCATTCGGATAACACTTTCTTGGTGCGTCGTTTGTTTTGTTTAAGAGTGTATATATTAAAATAGTATTTCTAATATAGATTTATATTCAGTTAGAGGAATATATAAGGATATTTAAGTTAGAGGGCTATATAAGGATATTTAAGCCAGAGGAATATATAAGGACTGTTATTTAACTACTTACTATATTTTTGCCATGAGCTAAAACTTAACAATATTTCTCTTTAATATTTTTCTTTTAATTATCTCAAAGGGCGTTAGCCTAAAATCACCGTTAATTTCATTTTAGCATTTTGCGTTGGTTCACTGTAAATGCCGGTACACTTTTCAAACTGTTGCCACCAAATATTAGAGCCCTGTATTATATTTAAAGAAATTAAATAATGAAGAATCTGCATAAATGTATGTGTATTTCTCGCATTGTGATAAAACAACGCTTCCTAAAGCCATCCAATTTTGAATAACTTACGTTTCCACCCGAATATGCGGATCTGGAAGCCCAAATGTGAAATTTGTTTTATTATCTATTTCGTATTTTGTAAGACATTAATGAGATTTACAAACTCAACGATTTCAAAGCTAACAATAGTAACACTGTATTAAAAAAAAACATTTTTATTTCCAGCGCGTGACTGTGTATCGGAAATTCTAAAGCTATGCTAATTTAAAAAATATTTTGAGATATTCCTGTTGAACTGAATTTTACGGTTTAAGTGCGAAGAACATGATATTTAACCAAAGGGATTTAGTCCCGAAGGACTATTACTTTCGTTTTGCGATTTTGCGTCGGAAACACAAAAACGGCGTATCACTTTTCAAATTGTTGCCACTAAATGTTATCGCTCTGCATTAAATTTTAAAAAATGAAAAATCTGCATAAATGTATGCATGTTTTTTTTTTTTTTTTTTTGACGTAGCTTTCTCTTCAAAAATCGTCTGCGTGCGTTGCACGGGAAAATAAAAAGGAATTCTAATTACAGTTCTAAATAAATAGCCAAATAAATGTGAAATTTGTAACAATATTCTCTAAAACTTTAACGAATTTTTCATTAACAAACTCAAAGATTTCAAAGCCAGCAATACCAACGTTGTACAGAAAAACATTTTTATCTCCAGCGCGTGAGAGCGTGTACCGAAATTTCTAAAGATATGCTCAATTTAAAATTATTTTGCGATATTGCTGTTGAACTGAATTTTATGGTTTAAGTGCGAAGAACATGGTATTTAACAAATAAAGGTAACACACAAAATGTTAAATAAACGCCCCTTTGGACGTAATCTAAAATCTGAAACCTTTCAGATTTTTTTGGCTTTTTTTTAACTCTTTTAAAAACAAATAAAGCAACATTTTCTTCTTTTTAGCAGTAAACAAACGTATAGTTTTTACAGAATAATTGGCAGAAGCCTAAATTTTCCTTTACATTCAGAATGTATTCTACGGACATTACATTTTTGTATATGTAAATTAACCTAATTTTCTAAAATATTCTCTATTACGATATAAAGCACAAATCGCCTTGCAGTATTATTTGGTCTAATACACTCACGTTTGTAAAAATTGCAACACCAAGAAGGAATCGTCATAATTGAATGCAATTTAATACACAGTTGAGTGGTAGTGGTACAAATAAATGATTAAATGTTCAAAGCAAACAAACAAGAACAAGAGATCAGAATCAGTATTTTGTGTGGCCACCACGCGCCGCAATAAGTGCTGCTACACGACGTGGCATGGAGTCAAACAAAGTTTGAATGTCTGACTGAGGAAGAGCATTCCATATCGTTTGTACGCGTACCCAAAGTTCGTCTGCAGACGCAACAGGACGAGGATCACGAGCAAGACGCCGACCAATGACATCCCACACATGTTCAATTGGCGACATATCCGGGGAACACGCAGGCCAAGGAAGAAGCTGTACCTGCTGCGCTGCAAAGAAGGATTTAACAATCCGAGCAGTATGAGGGCGGGCATTGTCCTGTTGAAATACAGCGCCTGGCAAGCTTTGAAGGAAGGGAACAGCTTCGGGCTGTAGAACTTCACGGATATACCGGTTGCTGTTCAGATTGCCCACAATTCGTAGCAATTGAGATCGTCTATGATATGCTATGGCGCCCCAGACCATAACTCCGGGTGTTCGTCCACTGTGGCGTTCGATAATGCACTCCGGAAGGTGGCGTTCACCGGCATAGCGTCTGACACGAATGCGGCCATCATGGTACCACAAATTAAAGCGGGATTCGTCAGAAAACACGACATGCTGCCAATCAGCACGCCAGTCTCTATGCTGATTGGCCCATTGTAGCCGCAGGCGGCGATGGTCGTGCGTTAGGGGGATCCTGTATAAAGGAGTCCGTGCGCGCAGTCCACACTGCAGCAGACGTCTACGAATTGATGAAGCACACAATGAAACACCTGTAGCTATTGACCACAGTGCTGCCAATTGTCTAGAGGAAGCTGTACGGTCCGTCCGCGCCATGCGGACCAGGTGTCTATCATCGCGAGCTGACGTCACATTTCGGGGTCCACTCCCGGATTTCCGAGTTGTCCGACACTCGTCCGTCCACTGCTTCCAAACGCGCATCACTGTGCTGCTGTTACGCTGCACACGAGAGGCTACTGCACGATACGACAATCCAGCTTCACGAAGGCCGATGATTCTCCCTCGTTCAAACTCTGTAAGTTGTTCAAATCTCGCTCTCTTTCGTCGACGAGTCATAAGTACAGATTGAGTTAACGTTTACCACTAGCAGATAACCACCGATAACCATACACGCCTCGCTACAGCCGTCTATTTATTCGGATCCATCAGCCGTTCAGAGGGCGCTGCTCAGCATACGCATGCGCTACGGATTTGCAATTCTAATCATTTGCATATCATGCGCTACTTTGCATTTCCTGAAAATTTCAGCTCACTCGCGTAAGTCCTTCATGGTGTTGCAATTTTCACAAACGTGAGTGTATGTATAAACTGATCTTATTTGATACGATATAAAGCATATTTGTGTTTATGCAGTCATTTTCGGCTATTCTGTTGACGGTAGTATGAAAACAACGTCTTAAATCCAGTTTGATATTTGTATGAGATTACAGTTATTATCGTTCTGAATTTTTAGCAGTGTTTCTACGTTCAATTGTATTGCAAAATATCATTTTGGCTCATGCCGTGTTCGTATTATTTTTAAACAAAAACAACTATGGAAATACGTTTCAAAACCCTTTTCAGTACAACAGTGAAAAGAATACACACTTTTTTTTTATTTTACTAACACTATATGTTGTGTTATACTCGTAGAGTGCGATTAAGGAAGGACATCTAGATAAGAGTTAAGCCCTTACAGCCATTTTGTTATTCGCTTTACTGTTATTTTTGTTTACTGTTAATAACTACTGTTTACTGTTAATAATAGCTTAACAGCACATATGTTATAAAACATCTTCTTGTGGAAAGTCCTTTAAAATGCAAAATTCTCCTTTCGAGTAATTTGTGAAATTTTGTTTTGGGGAAACTTTACATAGGAAATGGCTGATGAAAAAGTTACCAAATACAATACTTAATTTTATAAATTTTTTAAAGTAAGCAATATAAAAGACTATTATTCGACAGACTATTTTTAGCACGCTGATATTCGGATGGTTTCTTTATTCAAACTAGACCCTGAACCATTATCAAGAGCTAATGGCCGAGCAGTAAAGTCGCTGAACACTGGTATTTCCTTCCGAGGTTCGATTCCCACGAATGGGCTGTCTGCATGGGCGTTTTTGTATTTTTTCTACGTGTAACGACTATACGAGCCAGCTTAACTTAGAAAGTCCTCTACGAAGGTATCCCTCTCCTTGAATAACCTTCGAGTGCTTTCCCACAATCAAATACACCAAATTATCTTTTCGTATAAATGCTAATAGACGCATATACAAATGTACTGTTATCATTTGCCTCTAAGTGCAAAGATATTATTCAAATTTGAGAAAGAATATATGGACAGAAATTTGTCCGTGTACTCTTCCTAATTTGCTTTTTAGTTATTTTAAATTACAGCTAATTTCAAATCATTTTAATAATTTTAACAATCAAGTGATTTAAGCTATTTTTTAAAATTATAGTTACGTTGCTTATACATTCGCTGTTATTATACAACTTTATAGCATATGGAAGCACCTCAGACTCATAATCGGGAGGTTCGGAGTTCGAATCCCGGCAAGAGCATTAAGGAATTCTTCAGTTTCTTGAAATCGAAAAATTCTAAATCGCTCTCAAGTGGCAACTGAACTAAAACATAGCGGACAATAATCCGTCAGCACCAGGATTTGGCAATTGGGTTCCCTTATCCCAGTCGCCCTTTAAAAGGGGGAAATATATAATATGCTTTTGCCCTCCTTTCCGGTGCCTCCGTAGTGTAACTGGAAGCACGTCTGATGTGTAATCGGGAGGTCCGGAGTTCGAATTCCCGCGACGACAATGTACATTTTTCACATTTATCGACTATTGACATCGATAAACTTAATGACTCTACAGATTAAAACTAAACATCGAAAAACTTAATGACTCTACAGATCAAGAGATTTAAGATAAAAGTATTCACCAAAATGCAAAATGTTTTAAATCTGATATTAATGATCAAAGCTTACTTCAAGTCTAATTTAGAGTTTCGTGAATTTGTGATCCACTAATTTAAGAAATGAAAAATGATAAATCAGTTGGTTTCATTTTTATTTTTATAATAATTCCGAACAGCAATTGCTTAACTGTTGAAAGCGAATTAATAGTCTCAGCATAAGAATAAAAGGCACATGGGAAAACCGATGGGAAAATTAAGAAAAACAAAGTGATGATGCTTTCATAAAAGAAATAAAGATGTATTTTGTCGATCAATAGGAATAAAATAGTGATTTTTGTAACACAAATTAAAAAAAAAGTAGCAAACGTAAATGAAAAACGGAAGGGCTGATCATAACCTAAACAGGAAAACAAAGTTTTACTTTTTATAAATAGAAAAATTAAGTACCTAAAGCATCCAAGAGCAATTAATAGTATCTTCTTGCAGTAGCAGAATTAATTACATTAGTTTCCTCGATGTCATATTCTTAAAGTTAATTTTAATTCATAACATAATGTAGAAATATTAAAAATTATGAATAATTATGAATTTTAAATATATAATATGAATGATTGGTTTCAAACTAAGTCTATGAAGAAATAATTGGATTACAAATTAAATATTTATATAAAAATAAATTTTGCACCATGAGATGTATTACTTTTAAATCTAATTTTTTAAAAGCAATTAATACAGATTTTTTTGTTTTGCTTCCAAACCTCTTCAAACATAATGCTAAGTGGTTTACGAAAATGATATAAAAGTACCCAGGAGAGAATTTTGAATCATTTCTTTCAATGAACATGGGAAGCATAGTTTATAACAAATTTCATAAGGCAGTAAAAGATTCCACAAGTTAGAAAACATTTTCCCCAGAGTTAATTGAAAAATTAACTAGATTCGCCTTTGTTTGTCATGCTCTGTGTCAATCCTGTTACAGCAAATTTATCTTTCATTATTTAAGTTCGATATTTAATTTCGCACCCGACTTTAATTATGGTTAAATGTAGAGGATTTATGAAAAAGCAATCATGACAGAAACAAAACAATGAAAACATTTGAAAAGTAAGGTATTGTGTTGATTAGAAATAATTTACAATTTTCAAAGTAAAATTGATTTGAAAAACGCTTTACGAAAGTTACATAGCGGATGTTGTTTAAGAATTATTCAAGAGCAGTAGAACAGATGTCTGACTTTTTAATTGCTTTTCGGTGATAAATAATGACCATGGTTGCATGAATAAGTTTTTCTTCTTTTAATAGCTCAGCTACTCTCTCAACTGGAGATGTTGTGACTGAAGATCTCACACGTTTTATTAATAACAGCAGTAGCTTACAGATTTATTGCTATGTGCTGTATATTTTCCTTTGTGCCTTCTTTGTACTGCTATTAGCCTTAAATAAAAATCTTTCGTTGAAAAGTCTTTAAGGTGCTAATTTATGTCACTAATTTATGCATTTCACAAAGCTGTGCCCTTTTACTTGTAATCGTTAAAAATTTCGGGTACCATATTTCACCGAAAATATCTACATATTTTGACTGCAATTTAACGATGTTTTTGACTGACATCCGTACGTAAGGACAAAATAAAGGACTCTTTTCCCCCAGATAATTATAAAACTGATTTAAAATGGATTCTAAAGAGATTTTTTTATGGCGTCTGAGCGTACGTACGTATGTATGTATCTCGCATAATTCAAAACCGAGTAGCCTCAGAACGTTGAAATTTTGTATAAGGGTTGCTATAACATGTAGATGTGCACCTCGCATTTTGGTTGCAATCGGCCGCATCAAAAGTATATAAATAATATATATATCCATTCTGTTACTCGATTCAGTGAGCTCAGTTCCTTTATTCTTATAAGTTTGTACATTGTGCATTTTTTTGCTTTAAAAATGATTGAATTATGTTGTTCTTATCTTTCGGTTAAGATTTTATGCCTTTAGTTAACCTGCATGCAATAATTGTTGAATTATCAACAATTTAAGACTTTTTTAAGTGCGCCTAAGCCTAATTTTTGGTTATGATAGCGGCCATATTTGTTTACATTTGAAGCTTAGCAGAATAGTGGATTTGTTGCTAATCTAGAGAAACTAAGCTTCGCAACAACAAAGTAACGTCTTCTTTTATTATCGCGAATTAAATTACGCTTGATTCATTCTGCAATTATTATTTAAATTATTAGCTGGTTTTTGCGTACAAATTGTAATTTTAATTGTAAAAAATGATTTTTCAATAGTTTTAACTGTACTTGGTGTTTTATGTTTTTCTATATCTTTCAAATTTTAATGAAAATATTTTGAAATTTTATGTATTTTTGCCTTACCGCTAAGTGAGAACTGAATTAATTAGTAGCGCATGCGCATTAGGTAAGCGGCACTGAATTGTCTGTGAAAACCTGTTTCTTTTTTATTTGCTTAATTTCTTTTATACATCGTTTTAGATTTATTATAGTATTTGAATAGAACTTGTGGTAATTTTTCAAATGCTATAAATTTTTCTCACTCTGACTTATAAAATGGATGAGGTGAAACGCTGTTTCGAAATTCGTTAACTTTTTATTCAATATGTTTAAATGAAATGCAGGAAAATTGCTTATAATTTAATATTCCGTACAAGGAAGTCATGTGGTGTACACATCAGATTTTTTACTTCCTTGTACGAAGTAAAAAGGAAATATCGTAATCGCAAAAAATTTTGGGTATCATATTTCAATGAAAATATCCATTCTGACCGCTATCGAATGCAATTCAACGATGGTTTTGAGTGACATTTGTACGCAAGGATAGAATAAAGGACTCTTTTGCCTCCAAAAATTTATAAATCTGATTTAAAATGGATACTGAAAAGACATTTTTGTGGCGTCTGTGCGTACGTACGTACATATGTATGTATGTATCTCGCATAACTCAGTGGCCTCAGAACTTTGAAATTTTGCGTATGGGACTGCTATAACATGTAAATGCGCACCTCCTATTTTGGTTGCAATCAGCCGCATGAAAATTATGTAATTATATGTATATATATATATCCACTCTGCTACTTGGTCAGTTTCTTTATTCTTATATGTTTTGTAAATTGCGCATTTTTTTGCTTTAAAAATGATTGAATTATGTTGTTTTTATCTTTTAGTTACGTTTTTATGCCTTTAGTTAACCTGCATGCAATTAGAGAAACTAAGCTTCACAACAACAAAGATAACGCCTTGTTTTATTATTGCGACTTAAATCATGCTCAATCCATTCTGGAATTCAATAGAAATAAATAAGTATTTAAGATTTACTTCCTGATTTTTAATATAGATATTTTGAGTTTTTATGTATTTTTGCTTTGTCGCGAAGTGAGAACTCAACTAATTGAATGAGAAATACTGAATCGTCTGTGAAAACTGTTTTTCTTTCTTTTTTTTTGATTTCTTTTATACATCGTTTTAGATTTATTATAGTATTTGAATTGAACATGGGGCAACGATTAGATAATTCTCTAGATGATATATATATAATTTTTGTGCATTCTGAGTTATAAAATGAATGAGATGTAACGCTGTTAAGTGAAGCTAGCGCCAGAGTGTCGCTATGGTAAACAAATATGGTGAATTTTAAAGAGTGCATTTATTCTATTGTGATTTATGCGCTATCGATTAAGTAGATTTAATTCAATATAATAAGCTTAAATGAAATGCAAAATGCGTATAATTTAATATTCCGTACAAGGAAGTCATGTGGTGTATACATCAGAATTTTTACCTTTGTCAAACTGACAGTTATTTAAATTTAATCAAACAAATTACATTTAGTTTAAATTTAGCAAAGATCTAGTCACACAAAGAAAATAAAAGGGGAAGTTTTTAATTTCTCGTGATGGTGATGTTTACTTTTAAGTTTCCTCATAAACGCCTCAGAAAGACTAAATTTAATACCTCTATAACCGCACTAATGGAATGAATTCTCTATCTGCCGGAAGAGGAGAATCCATTTTGCATTTTGTGACTAATCACATCAGTTGCTTCCATCTGGACGTTTTAGGTAATTAATTTTGTTACTTATAAAAAGTAAATTTTTTCTTTCCCTTTTTAGGTTATTATTATTTTAGTTATTATAAAGCCTTTTTCTTATTTTTCTCATATGTTTAGGCATCAATTTCTTATTCATACTACTGAAAACGTACTTCTTTTCTGAAGCCTCACCATTTTATCTCCTTTTGTTCCATCAATTTGTCTTTTATTCTTATCGTTAGGATTTCAGTTCACTTTCAGTGTTTAAATTTAAGCTAAAATGCGATTTTATAATTAAGATAAAATGAAGGCAACTGGTTACAACTTTATTATTTCGTAAAGAACTGGTGGATCACAAATTCAAGAAGTTCTAGATTCGATTCGAGGCATGATTTGACCATATATATGAGACCATACCATTGTGCATTTTATTGAATACTTTTATCATGTAAATCGTGTTTATTACATCTTTATTATTTGACACTTTCGTGTTATTTATAAGAGGTAATATACAAATTGTTCTTAATAAGTTAGTCTGAAAAAGATTTTTTAGAAATTCAAATATGTTATTATGGCTATAAATCCTAGCCACTGCAGATAAAAAGGAACATTACATTCAAATAGATCACATCCGCAAGGCACTTGCGGAAGTTATTATTTTGGCGATTTTCAATTTCCTCAATATATCAAGTGTTCATACTTAGGTAAAGTCACATTCTAGTGAATGAAGTGTGTTCTTTGATGTGCCATTCGTTTGTGCAAGGTGCTTATCCAAGATTTTTCTGGAAAGATGAAGATCTCGTGATAGGCATATCAGAAGATGAATGACGCAAAATTTTACCAACATCGAATAAAACTGTAGAGCAATGCAGAAATAACACGGTGCCATGTAACGGTTTTATAAGAACTGGTATTTGCTTCGTTATCGGTTATGACTTTTTTAGGAAATGAGGTTTCAGAAAATCAAAATCCAATTGACCGATTTCTTCAATGATTTCGAAATATTCGCGAAAACCTGAGAGAAAGTGCACTTAAAGCTTTTACACAGTTTTAAGGTTTATTCTAATTTTATAGCAGTTATTTTAAGTTTATGCACCTTTCCTATCTCTTCTATCTTCAGCTTACAATTTCCTACCAGAATGTGGTTTTGGAAACGCGTTTAATGCAAATGAGTAAGAATATTTTTTAAGTCGAAGTTTCACTGTTAGACAACCAGAGTTTCTGACTAACCCGCGTTTACCTTTTGGGCTACTTCTCTCTCTAAGTTATTACTACACTCGGACGTACTTTAGGCTCTTGATAACTTCGCCTACTTAATTGAGATTTAAGTACTAAGTACAACTACTAAGAATCTTGATAGCTTCGGCTATATCTTTAGTCAAGCATTAGTTAAGCTTTAATTCTTATTAATTTGAGTTCAAGCCCAAGCGGAGGCTTTGCTGTACGCTGTGAGATAGGAGCCGACTTTGTTAATCCTTATTTTGAGAAATAGAGGGTAATTAACCCTTCTTGAGTCTTACCTCTCTGCTCACTCACTGAAGCGATTATTCGCTTATCAGTGTTCAAGGTTCCTCGAATTGAGCTGTGAAATAAAAGGGTGGAACCCCACACAGTTATGAAAAGTTCTATAAACTTGTAAAGAGTAAATCAACGTGAAGCCATCTAAAGGTTTTATTTAAAAATGGTTATGGGCGCGCAACAACGATGAAGTGAACTTAAGATGAGTAACGTGAGGTCAGCGTTCTAATATAACCGCCTTGAATGTAGAGCCCCTGTAATGGTTTTTCGAAATCTGATACAGACAGTGATCTTTCTGTTGGTTGGAAGGTAAAGTGGGCAAAATTTCATCAAGATCGGAATAAAATTCAGATTTGTATAAATTATACACATACACGAACAAAGGTTAATCTTCTTTATATATAGGTGTTTTTAATGAATCCAGCTGACATAATTTCATCGGTTCAGTTAGTAAGTGAAACAAATTTGCGTTTATTGCTTTTAAATCGTTCAGTTTGTTAATTCATAACAGAATAAATTTGAAAGAAAAATTGAATGTCTTATACTTGGCTGAACGACAAAACACTGCCACTTCAGTGGCAACGCATTTCTTTTAAATCACTGAGTTTGCCTCGGATTGGAATGGCGCAGTCACCAGGGTGCTCTGCTGTTGAATTATTTGTTTATTTTTCTTATCATGTTAGTTCAAAGGCTGTCCATTTTGTCAGGTCCTTGAATCCAAAAACTTAGAAGTTTCACAAGTTTACATTTTAATAGTGGATATAAGTAATAAAGTATAACGAGACAACCAATAATTTCTGCCCTTAGTTCATGTTTACATTAAATATCACCCTGGGGCATTTTACATTATGAATGCCTTATATAACATAACCATTACTGAAAGAAGCGAAAATGAAACAAACGTAAAACTAAACGGCATGAAGCAAGACATTCGAATGTCTTGTAACTTTATAAATGTAAAAGAGTTTATAAGGTATTTCTCCCGCCTTCTTCGCATGCCTTCGTGTTGTAGTGGTCAGCACGCTCGGCGAGCATTTGAGAAATCCGTGGTTCGATTCCCGGCGAGAGCATTGCTCATTTTTTCATGATTCCTGCTTTTAAAAATCTCTAATATTTCTACAGTGGCGCCCAAACTAAAAGGTGGTGGATGATGATTCTCTACCAACAGAATTTGGCGATTGAGTCCTCTAATCCACAGTCGCTCTTTAAAAGAGGGAGTATATAAGGTATTATTTCCACCTTATTCGCATGCCTTCGTAGTGTATTCGAGAGTATGGCGCGTATTCGAGAGGTCCGTGGTTCGATTCCCGGCGAGGACATTTCTCATTTCTTCATGACTCCTGCTTCCAAAAATACCTAATGTCTCTACAAGTTCATCGGCTTTAACATATGAAGTTTCTGTACATAACAGCATTTTAATCTCTGTTACTAAAGACGAAGAATCTGTATGTATGTAAGTATGTATACATGTGTCCTCGCGTAAAGGAAAAGCAGAGGAATCTACAGCCACCAAAGTTTGGACACACGAAGTCCTGCTTCGAATTTTTATTAGTTTCATGACTTGTGCGAATTTAAAGAATTTTGTGCTCATGAACTGTTGTCACTGCTCCAAAAAAAGTTTCATTTTCTTCTCTCAATAGTATGTTGCGATTCGATGAAGTTTAAGATATATTTTACAGATATAATACTTTTATCTTTTAAGCGGCAGTGTGTTGTCTCTCCTCAAAGCTTAAAATATTTAAATTTCAAATTTATCTATCTGTTGCCATTGATTAACAAAATGAGCCATTTAGAAGCAATTAAAAGAGTTCCTAATAATATTTCTTGTTACTCTTTAATATCACTGATTTATATAAAATTGCATTTAATTTATAGCATATGTTTACTTTTTTTTATACCTCAAGAATTTTAGTGTATCCAGACTGCAACAGATGGCGTTACCGCCGTGTGATGTCATATGGTCGTCATGGTGTCGAGAACTCGTTTTGCTTTTTTTTATATAGAGTGTGTATTCGAAACGTGATCTGCTTATGCTGATTAATAGTGTAAGAAAATACTATTTACTGTATACGTTCCTGAAAATACTGTATTCTTTAGTGAAAAATATACCAGTGTTCAGTCGTCATGTGGACGGCTTACTTCATATTAAAAGTAATACTACGTTAGAGAGTTTATTTATTATTAGTGTATACAGTTCATTTTCTCGTCTTAAGTGAAAACAAAACAAACTATTTTGGTTCAGTATGGCCGGAGTGTTGTTGTTTCGATTTTGGAATAAGTGAAACAAATTCGTGTATTGAATTGGAAAAGTGAAATGGCAATGTTGATTAGCGTGTACACTTATGTGGTTTAGAGATAAAGCTGCAACATTGTGCGAGTACGTTCCATTTATTTTTATTTTATTTTGCTAAAAATTGTTAGTACGTATTGTTATTCATAATGGCAGAATTAAAGCCTCTTTTAACTAAATAGAAAGTTCTAAAAAGCAATATAACTATGTTTAAAGGCAAAGTGAATTCAAATTTAGAACACGCAGAAATTTTAGAAGTAAAGCTGTTCGAAACGAAACTAAATGATTTTAGCTGTGGACTACGTTCTATCTTTGAGAAAATACTTTTGTTGTGTTCTGAAAAAGATTGTGATACATTCATTACAGAACAACAAATGATACAAGAAACGTTAGATGATTTATTTAATGATGAAATGATTTTATTTAATGATGAAACGTTAGATGATTAGAAGAAACGTTAGATGATTTTTATGATCTTTTAAAAGCAAGTGTAGATAATAATCCAAATATTTCTAAATGCCAAAAGTTGCAATACTTAAAGGCTTCTTGTAAAAAAAGGACTCTGTCTATTATTGATTCTATCCCAATTTTAGATGCTAATTATGATATCGCTTTTGCAACTTTTACAGGAACGTTATTCTAATAAAAGAGAATTAACTTATGCATTAATACGAAAAATGTTTAATTTGCCTAAAATTTCTGATTCTGCACAAGCTATTTTACATTGTGTTGATGTAGTGAATGAATGTGTACGTTCCTTAAGAACACTTAAGTTAGAAGTTTCGGATCTTTCTGATGTTCTTTTTGTTTATCTCATAACTGAAAAATTAGATAAAAATATAAAATTTTGGTGGGAACGAACTTTGAAAAAAGATGAATTAAGTACTTTGGATAATTTGCTCGAGTTTCTAAAAGATCATTTTAGAACCCTACGGAATAGTAGAAATCAGTCCAAGGATTATAAGATATATTCTAATTCCAAAGTGACTTCCATAGCGTCGAATAAAAATAGTTGCATACTATGCAAGGAAGATCATTCTCTTTACCGATGCGGTAGATTTTTAAATTTAAGTGTCCAAAAAAGAATCGAATTTGTTAAGGAACACAAACTTTGTTTTAATTGTTTATCTTCTGAACCCCATTTAGTGAAAATTTGTCGTAGTTTACATAAATGTATGACGTGTAAGTCGACCCATCAAACTATTCTTCATTATGAACGAAATTCCAAAATTGGTGAAAATGAGAAACCGAAACTAAATACAGTATTATCACCCAAGTATTCTTACCAAGGAATAAAGAGGTAGTTATTAATTTTACTACGTGTACAGGACAGTTTAGTGATCCTAAATGTAGCGGAAAGCGTGTTTTGGTATGCACTGCTGTCATTAAAGTAAGGTTTCCTCTGGTAAAGCTATACCTTGTAGAGCTTTATTGGATTGTGGCAGTGAAGCCAATTTCATAAGTGAAGAGTGTGCCAAAAAGCTCAAGTCAAGTAGATGTAAATCGAAAATAGAAGTGTCGTGTCTAGGTTCATTCAACACTGTAACTAGTAAACAGGTGTAACTGAACTTTACATCTCATTTTGAGTCAAACTCTAAATTTCGTACTTATGCATATGTGATTCCAAAAATAACTTCCGATGTGCCTAACGCGTCTCTTCCTTTTAACATCGCGGATCATTTTGAAGACCTAGTCTTAGCTGATCCTATGTTTTACGAAAGAAAACCCATTGATATTTTGTTAGGTGTAAATGTATTTTTTACTATGCTTAAGAGAGACATTATAAAGCGAGGACAATCAGTGCCTTTGCTGTTTGTTCTCAGTTAGGTTGGATCATATCCGGAAACACGTTTATTGATAATTCAAGTATCACTACCACTTACGCTATGAATAATCTTAAGTTGTGTACAAATGAATTAGTTGAAACGTTTTGGTCTTTAGATCCCGTTCCTGAAGTCAAACATATCTGTAGTGAAGATAAAGAATGTGAAGGATTCTTTAAAACAACACACTTCCGTGATCAAAACGGTTGTTATGTCGTGAAACTTCTATTTAAAGATAGCTCTTCAAAGTTGGGTAACTCTAAGGACCTTGCTTTACAAATATTTAAATCATTAGAGCAAAAGCTCTTAAGATCTCCTGATACATATGAGATGTATAAGCAATTTATGAAAGAATACTTGGACCTCGGGCACATGGAACCAGTTTGTGGTACAGAGTCCTCGAAACAGGTGTACTACATGCGGCATCATGCAGCAATTAAGGAATCTAGTTCTACGAGTAAAATACGCGTGGTTTTCAATGCTACTTGTAAATCTTCATCTGGAATATCTCTTAACGACATATTGATGAAAGATCCCCGAATACAACAAGAACTTTTCCAGTGTTGATAAAATTCAGATGTTACCCTGTAGTTGTTACAGCTGATCATGAGAATGTTTAGGCAGATTTTTGTAAATGAAGAGGATAGAGATTTCCAAAGAATATTTTGGCGGGACAGTGCAAGTGAACCTATAGAAAAATTTCGTCTTAATACTGTCACATATGGCACTGCCTCCGCTCCCTATTTGGCTACTCGCTGTTTATATCAACTTGCCTACGACGAACAGAATAACTATCCTTTAGCTGGGAAGGCTGTACTTCAAAATTTTCTTGTAGATGATTGTTTGGTAAGTACAAAAGATACAGAAGAGTGCAAAACCCTTGTAAATCAACTTTTCCGAATGTTTGAACGTGAAGGATTTCTTCTACGTAAATGGTCTTCAAATGACTTGTCAGTACTAGAGAATATATCCAGAGAACTGAGAAATGATTCTGAGTCTAGGAAAATTCTAGATGATAGCTCAATCAAAATTTTAGGAATTAATTGGAACCCCCGGGAAGATTACTTTAACTTTTCCGTGTCCATTTCTGGAGAAAAGCTTAAATATACTAAAAGAGATATCCTTTCTGATTTAGCGAAAATATTTGATCCACTGGGTTGGCTTGCTCCTTGCATTATGTATGTCAAAATCTTGATACAAGACCTGTGGAAACTCTATTTATCTTGGGATGAGCCTGTTAGTGATGAGAGAGCTAACAAATGGAAGAGTTTTCGGAAGGATTTACATCTTATTCAGCAGTTAAAAATATCGAGATTTGTTCTAACTCATGACATAAATCACACTGATATTTGTGATTTTTGTGATGCCTCTGAGAAAGGCTACTGTGCTGCTATATATCTATGTACAGTATCACGAAATTTGGTCATCAAAATCTCAATCTTAATATCAAAAGCGAGAGTTGCTCCTCTGAAGGTGCAAACATTACCTCCATTAGAGTTATACGCTGCAGTTTTGTTAATGGTTTTACTTAAATCTGTGTTAGATCATTTAGAGTTTCCTATACGTAATGTATTTGCCTGGACAGATTCGACTGTTGCACTGTCTTGGATTTTTTCTGAACTATACCTTTGGGTCCCTTTTGCCGCAAATCATGTTTCCAAAATACAGAACACAATTCCTGATTTGAAGTGGAACCATATCAATGGAAAGCTAAATACAGCTGATTCAGGTACAAGATGTATGTTCTCAGCCGAATTTTTGAATTGTGAGCGCTGGTGTTTAGAACCTACTTGGTTATATTCGCATGATTTTGAAACTTGTCCTGAAAGTGAACATCTTTGTGCTGATGTGGATTATCAAAAAGTTCTTAGAGAAGAAAGAAAAAAGTGCATTTCAGTGTACTGTACAGTAAAAGGAAAATGATATTTTTAAACGGTATTCGTCTTGGACAAAACTTCGTCGTATAATTGCTTTGTGTCTTAGATTCATTTATAACTGTCGAAACGCCGCTGAAAATCGTTTGAGAGGTTTGCTGACAACTGATGAGCTTAGATTAGCTACCAAAATAATTGTAAAAAGTGTGCAAGAATCTTATTTTCCTCAAGAATTCTCTTGCTTAAAAACATCGAAGGAATTAAAGTGTGTAGTCGAGTAATACAATTAATACCTTTCCTTGGTGAGGAAGGCGTCATTCGTGTAGGCTGTCGATTGACAAATGCAAACATTCTTGAAAATAGCGAACATCCTATTTTGTTTCCAAAAGAAGGTTACATCACGAATCTCATTGTAACTCATTACCATGTTACTTATTTGCATGCTAGCCAAGAGTTATTGATAAGCATTTTACGAATGCAATTTTGGATCCTATCAGTAAGGAATGTTGTGAGAAAGATAATTCATAGATGTATTCCTTGTATTAGAAAACGAGGAAAGACTGTAAGCCAGTTAATGGGTGATTTACCCTCGCCCAGAGTTCAACCTTCAAGACCATTTACAGTTACCAGTATTGATTATGCTGGTCCATATACAATTAAGTCTGAAGTTGGGAGAAGGGCAAAAACTTTCAAGTGCTACGTATCCATTTTTGTGTGCTTCTCTACAAAAGCTCTACACTTGGAGTTAGTCAATGACCTGTCTTCTTCAACGTTTTTAGCAGCTCTAAAAGGATTTATCGCCCGATGTGGTAAACCGTCTGAAATTTTGAGCGACTGTGCAACTAACTCCAAAGGTGCTAGTAAGGAGCTGAAGGAGATCTATAAAAGTGTAGCTTGCATCGAGAAAAGCAATGATGTATCTAATTTCATTATTTAAGAAGGCATAACTTGGTTGTTTAATCCTCCGACATCCCCTCATTTCGGTGGTTTGTGGGAATCTAATGTGAAATCCATGAACTTTCATCTTAAACGAGTGTTGGGATCCACATTTCTAACTTATGAGGAATTTTTGACAGTGCTTACACAAGTGGAAGCATGTATGAACTCACGTCCTCTATGCACAATGTCTAGTGATCCAAACGATCTTAGTGCATTGACTCCAGGTCACTTTCTGATTGGAGCATCTTTGCTTTCCCTTTCTGAATCTGACTTGAGTGATGTTAAGTCTTTCAGACTTAAACATTGGTCTTTAGTTTAACAACTTCTGCAACATTTTTGGAAACGATTGTGTGCAGAGTATTTGACAACTCTTCAAAAACGGGCTAAATGGTTTCGTGAGTCGCCAAATCTAAAATGTGGCGATTTAGTTCTGGTTAAAAATGAACAGTTGCCTCCAAACCAATGGAGAATTGGAAGAATTGTCCAAATTCATCCAGATAGTGATAATAGAGTACGAGTGGCTACAGTAGATACAGCCGCTGGTGATTTTAGAAGAGCAGTGACCAAACTGTGTCTTATTCCTAGTGATGATAAAATGTGAACTATGAACTAATGACTTTTCTCATATCATTGAACTGTAATTTTAGTTAAATTTTTTAATTCTTTTTTTTTGTATTGTTTTATGCTATGTACTTTAATTGTTTTATCTTTTTTGAACCCTTAGAAGGCTTTAAGGCTGTGACCCTTAGAAGGCTTTAAGGCTTTAAGGCTGTGATGTCATATGGTCGTCATGGTATCGAGAATTCGTTTTGCTTTTTTTTATATAGAGTGTGTATTCGAAACGTGATCTGCTTATGGTGGTTAATAGCGAAAATGCTATTGTGTAATCTTTAGTGAAAAATATACCAGTGTTCAGTCGTCATGTGGACGGTTTACTTCATATTAAAAGTAATACTACGTTAGAGAGTTTATTTATTATTAGTGTATACAGTTCAATTTCTCGTCTTCAAGTAAAAACAAAACAAAACAGCACATTTAATTTGAAACATCAAATATTTTTATGATATTACACTAGCTGGATTCATAAAAATCATTATGTATTTTCCTTTTTATAACTACTGTTACTGGCAGCTACGTACTATAAAAATGCATTATGAAATTTGTTCACACATACGGGAAACACCAGGAAGCGTAAATATCTTGAGCATTTCATTTAAATCTCTGAAAAACTGAATTTAAAAACACTTCCTTCCTCAGAAAATGTTTTAAAAAGGAAACTGCTTATCTTTTTTGAAACAAATTATGATATTTTTATGAGTTTCATCCAGATAGCTGAGATTAACTGAGCTGAAATCATAAATCCTCTCGAAAGTGAAGAACATTTATTCTAAAATTCGGGGAACAATTAATATTCCAGTATGCTTAAGTATTGGTAACTGGTATTCCAAAACTTAAGTAGGAGGATTCATATGAAAGTAGTCTAGATATCAGATCCTGCAAAAAAAAAAAAAAAAAAAAAAAAAAAAAAAAAAAAAAGAATGCTGATTTTTTGAAACAAGACAGTGGAATAGTTTTCGTACAAAAAAGAGAGCACATTATCATAATACATTTAAATTCTAAGATGTTGCATTTATTTGGCTTAAAAAGGAAATGAACTGAGGTAAAAATTTGAAATTCTAAGGATCTGCATTCTCAATGTTTTCCCTTGTACTTCTTTTAAATATAAATTTTAATAAAGTGTTTTAAAACACAAATATGGAGTAGAATTACAAGCATTATTAATCAAAACATATTCACTCTTGTTATTCTTAATTCATGCACACGCAAATAAAATCCCAATTTCCCTGAGTACATTTGAGAAAATGCTTAGGTATAGTTAATGGATTTTAATAAATGATTTCTCTGCTTCTGAAACTTTCACTGAGCATAAGCAAGTTTTTTTTTATTTTCTGGAAGCTTCAGAATATAAAGTTCTAGGTAAACAAATCTATATTCTCATAACTTGAAAAATTTCTT
>KK113756.1:218386-295265 GCA_000611955.2 Stegodyphus mimosarum
TTTCATTTTCACAAAGTTAATGAAGTTTCTTTTCTTTTTTCTTTTTTTTTTTGACGATGAAGAGAGCGAAGGATCTTTAACTTTTGAAGCCAGAAAATGTTTGCAGCTGATGATTTATTATGTTCAATAATTTTCCACTATCTCGAAAATCAAAAAAGGTTGAACTCTAATTTTTCGGTTTGGTTTTATAGACACTTTTTCATTACACTGCCTGTAATTTTAATATGTAAGATATAAAAATATGACGGAAATTTATCAGCGAATTAAACTTAATTGGAAAATACTATAATAGTCCTCTAAAGTCCTGATGTTAATCCTAATACAGTCTTCTTCAGCGTATTGTGCCGCGTTATTGACATCACTCTTTTCCTGCAATTTTTCTGCATTGTTATAGATGTTTGTCTTACTTCTGTGCAGATTTAAAACAAAGCCCTCCGATATCATAAAAACTTCGCCCACGGTTTACTCATATCTCCCGTTCTACTGGGCCGATTGACGAAATTCAAATTGCGTTTTTCATGTCTCGAAAGCACGACTAAGGATATATATAGCATTATTCTAACGTAGGTATTTTGTCACAAAATCGGACTTTTCTGAAATGAAATGCCAATTGTTTTTCGATATTTCGATTCTACAACTCCAATTATGCCTAAATATTAGGTTTTGTAAAATTTGGAGCGACATTTAAGGAGAAATTCAAAAATTTATCTTGGCGCATTTTTTTCAGTTTGCGCTAAGAATAATTTACTTGGCGAACTTCTTAATTTATCGCAACCTCATTTTCCTTTCCTTTTTTGCATTGCAAACGAGCGGAAGAAAAGTCATCGTTCGCACTTTAAAATAGTTTAAACAAAGTGCGTAAACCCCGTTTGATGCTATTGTCGCTCAAAAAAAAGATACCGAGTTTCAAAACACGCCAGTATGTAATTTCATTTTATCTTAGAAAATTTTGAATAAAAAAAGTCTAATTCTTTGCAGGTGTGTCTAAAAATACGTCTACTTTAAGAGAATGTTAAAATTTTTATACGTTATAATACACAATGTTTTTCGAAAAATTTATAAAAAATATTTAAAAATACAAATTAAAAAAAATAAATCATACAAAATGTGCGAATTATATTTGGATTAAACCTAAATTTCGAAACATAAAAGGAAGAATCAAGTAAGTTTAATAAAAAAAGAGGTATTAATAAATATATATCAAATTCAATTAACATCGAGGAGCTAAAATTTTCAGAGCTAATTTTTTAAAAACTACTCATGCGAGCGTTTACAAAACTTGGTAGTTTGGCATAATTCGAGTCGTAGAATCGAAATATGGAAAAACAGCGGCATTATATTTCAGTGTCCGATTTTGTGTCAAAATACCTACGTTAGAAAAATGCTCTACATAAATCTAATATATATCCTAAGTCGCGCTTTCGAGACATGAAAAACGCAAGCTGAATTTCGCCAATCGGCCCAGTAGAACGGTGGATATAGAACTGTCCCATATTTGTTTTTTCGCAGTATGCCAATTGAGTAAAAATGTATTACTGAAATATTGTTCCTGTTCAAAATAAAAATGACGTTTTAACCATCCAGATTTTAAACTGAATAAGAAGTACTTGATAGCTAAGTGAAAGTAAATGTTTGTATTTTATTTAAAAAATCAAACAATATTCGTTTATTCCCTAACAAAGTGTAACATGTCATCCTTAGATTCTTATTCCTTTAAGCAATTCCGTCCAGCGAAGCAGTTTTTATGAAAAAATTAGTATCGCTAAAGAGGAAAGAATATGGGGTTATATCGTTTACATCAATACCATTTCCCTATCGTTAGTGACAGTTATTTGAACTAGCAAATTTATGTTAGTGTTTCCTTAGCAAACTGCTGTGAATGATTCATGACATATCTTAAAAGAATAGTTTTGGTTTTAATACCAAGCATTTGAAAATACTTTATTTTTATGGAAGTAATACACAGAAAATAATGTTTTGACTTCGATTTTAGGTCCAAAATAGAAATCTTCGAATAATTTTGTGAACTCATTTCTTATGTCGCATGTTATTTACCATATTTTTTTTTCAAATTTAGGTTAAAGGAGAGATACAAGTTAGTATGAAGCAACATGATATAAAAAGTGAAGTTCTAAACGAACGCTTCAGAGGAGATACTTTGTTTTCTGATGTTAGTCTTTTTGCATTCGTTGGATTTTTTAGATGTTCCCAATAGTTAAACAAGGTTTACAGTTTCCTTATTTTAAGAGGCCATTAACAAGACTGGAACCCAAAATTCGATAAAGATTAGAATTTCATATATTGACATAAAATTTTACTCAGCTAAATACTGCATTAGGGAACAAACCTTCAGATATTTTCTACTTTGAAAGTATAAATTTAACCTTAATCCCTTTTTGTAAAAGGAAATTGGATTCTTAATGCTACTATCTGCATTTTATTGTTCCTAAGCTTGCTTCCTAATAATAATGAGATTTTATTTTAGAAGTAATTTTCACGCACAGGTTTCGTGTTTAGAACACATTTTTAAAATTTTTATATTTTATTAACATTATATTCGTTTCCCAGTGCCAACATAAACTGATATTACGCAACTCATCTCCTAAATTACGATTTCTCAAATATGGAAGTTGATTTTGCTAACCAAACTAGGTAAGCAATCCAGAGTTTATTACTTATACTGTTGATATATTTCGTTCAAAGTAAATTCAAAGTATAAAAATAATTTAGTCATTTAAAATGAATTACCATAGAATATGAAAGCACAGAACAATCTGGATACGAAATGACATATCACGAACCCCCAGTTTAACTTATCATGTCTTATGTGATGTGCTTTACCCGATATTTATGGAATGAGGAAATACGAAACACAGTTGCTGATTGTTATGGAAAGCAATAATTGAAATATGAAGAGCACCCTAATGTGATCTCATTTACAGATATCTGTTAAACATCAAAAATGATTGTTGAGAATTAGAAGTTTCAGAAAGCTATTCATTTTTCTAGCTACAATGAGAGAAAAAATCAGTAGACAGATTAATAACTGCTATTAAATTCTGAGGTTTATCCTAAATTTTTAACAGTGATCTTTGGTTAAAGACACTTTACTGTCCTTTCTATTTTCAGCTTACAACTTCCTACCAGAATGTGTTTTTAGAAACGCGCTTAATGCAAATGAGTAAGAGTAGTATTTAAGTTGAAGTTTCACCGACTTCGATAGAAGGCCAGAGTTTCTGACTGGCGCGCGTTTGCCTCGGCCGTGCTTCAGGCCCTTGATATTTGACACTTCAGGCCGTATTTGAAATTTAGAGGCCAACTACTTAGAATCTTGATGGCTTCGGCTATATCGTTTTAGTTGAGCATTAGTTAGACTTTAATTCTTATTCATCTCAATTCAAGCCCAAGTGGAGGCTTTGCTGTACGCTCTGAGATAGTAGCCAACTGTGTGAATCCTTATTTTGAGAAGTAAAGGGTAATTAACTCTTCTTGAGTGTTACGTCTCTGTTCACACACTCAAGTGATTATTCGCTTATCGGTGTAAGAGGATCCCCACATTTAACTGTTAAATAAAAGGTAGGAATCCCACAAAATAATAAGAGATGGACCAGAATAACTTCAAAAGATGTCAAACAATGCAATCATATTTCATACTGATTCAGTGCATGAGCAACGATGTGGGCATTTGCGAGCATGTCAAGTCAACGTAAAAATAGTTACTATGTTGTAAGAATGTATATTAGAAGAGAGGCTGTATGTAATTATTTTGCAGAAGCGAAAAATTAATGTTACTTCTGCATCACACTGAAATGTAACTGTAGTCTCAGGCTGCATTATACAGCAATGTAATATTGCAATGCAGTGAAAAAGTCTAAGCCTACTGAATTACAGAATATTTTCTATCACGACAGTGGTACACATATGATACGAACAACAAAGCAGTGTCTTGCAGAATGAGATTGAAAACTGCTTGAACAACCTTCCAGATTTAGGATCAATTAGTATATATTTGTTTGGTGACAACAAAACTCTCTGTTGCAATACGCGTTTCGCGGACGATGCAGGTGCTGAGTAAAAAATCTGCAAAAAGCTGCCATAGAGACCTAGAGGTAGATGTAACAAGCACTGGGATCCTCATACATTGCTAATGTATGAGTCTTCGTCACTCAAATGTTGCTGTTCTGTAGATATTATATGTATATCTACCTAATTTGGAGTGTCTGCATTGTTAAAGTGTTTTATCATAAAGTGAGGTTACTCTTTTTAATGCCTATAATGCATCGGGAAAAATAAACTCGAATCTAAAAACGCTGAAAAATATGTCATTTTACGCCAAAAAGTAGGTAACGAATTTCCGAATGTGCGAAACTTCTACTTCTTACACATAGGATCCATTTAGAAGATAAATAAGTAAACTACTTATATGTTTTGAAAACCCATTTTATTAAGTCATCAACAGTGTGACATATATTCGTTTGCTTTTAATAGAAAATTTTAAATAAAAAACAAGCATCAAATAGCGCAACGTTTTTTTCATTTTGACTAATTAATTTTTACATCATTTTTCCTTGTTGAAAATCTTTCTTAAGAAAACAAATTTTTAGTGTCTCAGTGTTCACAAGAATTTCCGAAATGGTGACTCAAATTTGAAAAATGGTCTGATTATTCATCCAAAAATTCTCGAATCATGAAAAGTTAAATATCTGAGAAAATACAACTACTGTTTGTAACTGATAGAAAGTAATTGTATTCTACTTCTACAATAAATAAAAAGAATACAAATGGGATTTTTGCTAACTCTTGCAACAGATAGCTTATGGGTCCGAATGTGACACGAATACAAGACGAAATACGGTTATGAGTATGAATTGCGTGACACTCCTATCTGGCTGTAAATCCCCCCCCCCAAGAATTTGGTTGATCCTGCTATAGCGCTAAAACTCAGACGATGGAAAGTCTATGGCTTCATCTTTAACAAATAATTGTACGGAATATGATAGGAACTACACCCGGGATGCTGTTGCTTCAACTTTCTGAATTGTCCTGAGAATATCAATAGTGGACGTAGATTTCTGGCCATGCGAAGAAATATAAGGACAATATTTGTGTATACGAAAAATTTTGATGGTTATCAGTGTTGTTTTGTATCTATTTGATTACAGTAGTAAAATGATAATTATTAACAAATATTAAATAGGACTACTTCAACTGACACTTTGTATAGTTTGGATTATTTTTCGAACGTTGCAAAGTAGGAGAACAATCAACGAGGGATATGATAGGTCCTATTCAAGACCCTGTCAGTATATTCGTCTGATAATGGTTGTATTTCTGGAAAATCTGCATTCTCCCTCGTGGCTGCGCAGTGCTGAAGATGCGTAAGTTCAGCGTTATATAGATCCGCGGTAGAGCCAAAAACGTGTTTGTATAGATGTGTAAGAAAATGTGTATCCTCTTGACGTTCTGGTTATCGACTTGGCCAGTAGAAGTGATTCTCTCTATCGTGGTGAGTCGATCTGATGTATGGAATTCTTTTGGGGAAAGAAGATTATAATGGAAATAGGAATCTATCTGAAAGTCCTAGATAGCATTTATATGAAGTATTATATGGAATTGTTACAGCCAAATATCTGCAGACATACCAGTCAAGTCCATCTTCATGTTATGTTTCGTCTTCACATGTCATAGGTTGACATATCCTGTTCATCGGTTTTCAAGGAAAACACCCATTAAAGTTCATGTTTACAGCAAATATGTACTTTCGTTAAGGAACCAAATTTTACACTAAGCCCAAACTCTCCTAAAATTCAATATTTATAATTTAACATAATAATTTGGTAATGAAATAAATCTTCTGGTAACGTAATAAAAGTAAATACCTATAACTTATTTGAATTTATATATTTATGTACTGCTACTTTTCATTTGTAATGTTATCGTACGGTAATGTTATTATTATTCATTTTGATCATTCACGAACAGAATCTCACCGGATGGGGGAGGGATAGTCACCTGCTGCAAAAATAACTTTTTTATTAGTTAGAAGATAAGTGCATTTAAATGCTGAACTTACATGAAATTACATGAATACATATTTACATGAACTTGCATGAACATATAAATTTAATTAGATCGTTTAAAAATGTAAATTTAGAGGTACTGTTCTCATAAATTTAATTAGATCGTTTTAAAAATTAACCTAGAGGTATTGTGAGTTAGATAAACTATATAGAAGATATTTATAATTGATTAAAATATGATTTTAGAATTATTTAGTGTTATAGAAAAAATAAAACTTTAGTTGTTAAATGTGCGTAAACAACTTTTCCGTATTGAGATAAGAAATATACGCCTTTAGAAACATCTTTGATAAATAACAGTTGCAAGGATCTTAAGTTTGACTAACGTTTATTTTATTTTAAAACTTTACTATCAGCTCTTATTTTCCACTTCCGGCCAGAATTAACGCGTGAATATGTTTATGCAAATTGTACTTGCTAATATTTAAGTTGTGGCTTTTTGTCAAGAGGATAGTAGAAGGAGAGAGAGTGAGCTATCTTGCCACGAGTCTTCACGCGAGCTTGTCATCAGTTACTGTCCGCCTTTAAGGCCAGACGTTTTTAATCCTCTTGAAAGCTAAAGACGTATTGTAGTTTTCCGCAGTTGCGTACTACAAGCGTAGTAATTTAAAAGGCCAGTCTTAGTGTTAGTCATCTGTGTAAAATATTAAAAGTTAGCTCTTATTTAAATTTCAGTTAGTTAGTAGTCTTATATTTTCTCTTTCAGACCACAAGTGGTTGGTCTTTGTATCCCGAAGTGCGGGAGCGACTGTGGAAACGTGGAAAAAATAAAGGGTAATTTTAACCCTTCTCATCTTGTCGTCTTTTCTACACTCCATAGGACATAATTTGCAGTCGACTCAGTGTTCAGTCAGGACAGGTCATGTTCGCCAAGCAGATAAAAAGAAATACGAGTCCTGATAGTGGCGCCCGAAGGAGAAGATTCATGGCCGACTTTCAAGAGGAAGTTGATGAACTCGTGGTAGTGGCCCAAAATTCAGAAATGCCAGCTGCCACCCTAGAAGGATTTGGGTACATCGTCCAGACCATGCGAGCATCAATGAAGCCAGGAGCTTCTATGAGAATTCACTGGTGAATAACATTTTGGAAAAACTAGATGACCACTTTATGTTGTATCCAGTCCATGAATTCCAAAAAGTGACTTTGGCTACTAGCGCTCAAGAAAATTCCCTCAAGCTCAGTACAGATGTTGTGAAAAATTTAGTTCTTACGAAGATTGAAGTGTTAGTGCACAATATTCCAGCCACCGCCCTCCTGGATACAGGAGCTCAGTGTAGCTTTGTGGCAGAAGAATTGTTTAAGAAATATTTTCGTCGGTATAGAATCTACAGTTCGGATAATACGACGGTGATAGCAGGCTAGGGGGAACGATGCAAATGTATATGTCTGCGATCCGATGTTCGAATGGCGCCGAAATCGAAAGTGTATTTTCGTTTGGACAGTATAGGTAAAGTATAGTTATAGTTACCTATACTATTAGTTCCCTTGACTCAGGACCAACACTAATCCTCCTAACATCCGCTCGCGGATACAGGATTCTAAATTTGGAGACAATCGACCCATTAGTTCCGGAGTTAGTACTTTTTGAGTTAATTATTTGGACTTAGAAGTTTCGTCATCTGTGCGCGAAAAGTGCTGTGTCAACTGTGAGAACCGTGTGTGTTAATAATAATAGTGCAAATTCTGTTTCTTTTCTATTAGTAGTCTAGATTCAACTAAGAGAGAAATACGTTCATATCGCATGTATTTTCTGTGCTACTGCTTCTCCAGTGGTGTGTGTTACGTCATCTTCTTTCCTCTATTTATTGGATTATAAACAGTAGATGCTACAGCATCCAAGGTAGGATTCGATAATTATTAGTACTGTTTATGCATTTTGTTTTCACATACAGATGTCATTTTCTGTTACAGTGTATTAGAATTTACTCTGTCTAGCCAATTACTGTTAAGTACATTTTACATTACTGAATGTTGATATATTAAGCTGTCTTGCACTTTTATTTGTAATTTTATAGGTCCTAGATTTCTTACTTTTGTACTGAGTAATAACTCTGGCTTTTACACACCAGTTAATCACAATTGTAGGTGAATTTCATGTCTACCAGTATACTTTTATAAGTCATATGTGCATTCTGTATGATAATTTAATGTATTCTCTTGTGTATCTGCCTATATTTTTTTGTTAGCTGAGCCTAACTCAACAAGTGTAAGTGTATTTCCATTTATTTTGTCTGTTGTATTGTATTATAGTATTGTATTATTTTTCTTATTGTATGTTTAAGAGGTTTCTGTTTTCCTACGCATATTTTGCGTAGTATTTACTGAACTGTAAGAGACTGAGTAAGTTTAGTTAATAGCAGAGTTACGACTTCAGACATTAGCCCGTGGTACTCAGAGCCACTCTTTGGCAACATTAAGCCCCAGTGGTACCCAGTTTACACATAATAGTACTTGCATTAGTTATACCGAGGCTACTACCAGTTTCCAGCTAGTGCATGTGTTTAACTTTCTCATGGCATCGTCTGCGGACCAACTAAGTCAGCCAGCCCCTACAGAAGCATTCCCAATGGTTCATGATAATTTAACTCCTGCGGAAGCAGGCGCGACGAGAGTAAGCAGCTCCCTTTCCTTAAGTGCAGAAGTGTTAAAGATTCTAGGAGAAGATAGACTGAGGAAAACTGAGAAAAAATTAATCACTGACGCCCTTGATCTAACTCAAAATACAATAATCGAGCAAGAGTTAAGAATAGCTAGCCTGGAAGGCTTCTGCAGTTCTCTTAGAGAGCAGTTACGTCTGCAGGCATTGCGAACATCGGAGATCGCACTAGCAGTTCAGCAAGGTGATCCTAAATAGGCACCCGCTAATCAGCCTTCAGAAAGCTCGGACTCTTTCACACTTGTTCAGCGCAAGAAACGCGTCCGCAGCAAAATAAGCCCCTCAGAACACGTGTTGCTGATTACTCCGAAGAACAACGGTCAAACTCCAGAAACGTTACAGGAGCAGCAAGTTTCATCCATATCGCCAAAGGAACTGGGCATCCCTATAAAGGAAATTAGACAGACAAGAACAAAGGAGCTTTTAGTCCGCTGTGCTTCAAAAGGGCACAGAGACACACTTAAAGAGGCAATTTCCGCCAACGCCAAATCGGATGCACAGTCAACCTGCGAGAGCCTAGGCCCCTAATAGATTCCGTCATAATTTTTGGAGTACCTGCAGCTTTCTCAGCAGAAGACATCACTGCAGCGTTTGTTAATCACCTTCCACCCAGCAAAGAGAGTGCAATAGCACCTAGAAGCCCCCTTCATAGAACGGACTCCCAAAAACAATTGGATAGTCAGCCTCGACAGGGACTATTTTCAGAAGATAGGATCCAGGGGACGTTTATACCTAGGATTCACCTCCTGCCCATACCGAAGATACGTGAGGGTAACTAGGTGTTACAATTGCCAAGAGCTAGGGCATCTAAGCCGCAACTGCAAAAACGTGCCAGCCTGTGTGCAGTGTGCCCATACCCACGAAACGCCGGAGAAAGAGTGCAGTAAAAGCCCCTCTTGTATTAACTGCACAAAGTGTAACCAACAAGAAGGTACCAATCTAGATTGCCATCACCCAGCAAGTGCTAGAGAATGCCCCACCTACCGGAAATAATTCCAGATGCTGCTGAGACAGAGCTTACAAGAGCAAAATTAGTTCGAGGACGATGCCAACGTCTCGAACCTCTATCCTTTTTACAATGTAACCTGCAGAGAGCCATAGCGGCAACAGGCCACATGCTCCACCAGCAACTTGAACTGCAGATAGCCTTCGGGCTCTTTCAGGAACAAAACAAGCGAGTCAGCAAAAACAAGACTCTTAATGGTATCAGCTCTCATTGTAAAGCATTCATCTCAGAAACCGGTATGGCAGCAATAGTATATAATCGTCCTATGCTTCCCACACTGTGGAGGAGGACAGAGCATAGTGTATCAATAGTTATTGACACAATGGAGGGGCAGTACATTATCATTTCTTCCTACTTTCCCCCCAGCAAAGATATCGATGATCTTTTCTTGGAGATGGACTTCTTAGCCAACATCCAAACACGTAATATCATATGGGGCGGTGACTTTAATGCCTCCAATTCTCTCTAGGATGCAATGAGGGAAGATATGAGGTCAGCAGCAGTCATGGATGTTCTCAACTCACACAATTTAGTCATATTAAACACATCAGACTCACCGCCAACTTTTGATACAATCACAGCCAAAAGATGGCCTGACCTCACAATTACGTCTCCATCTCTTGCTCCAGTTATTGAAGACTGGAATGTAGCAGATCTTGTCACCCTCAGCGGCCATCGTGCCATAACTTACAGTCTGTTGCCAACCATTAATGTACTACAGAGGCTCATGTTTAAAACCAAATATGGAGGGGTAAACACACTGAGAAGAAATATGGCGTGCCATATAGAAACATCAAATAGCAAATTCATAAATTGTGCCACGACGCAAGATCTAGACCGCGCATATGACTCCCTGATTGGAGCTTGCCAAGAAGCGTGCAGGAACACATTTAGGTATAAGAAATGCCAGACAAGGAAAGAAGCGGTGTGGTGGAATGAAGCCCTAGCAACAGAACGTAGTAAAATAAGGAAAGCAAGAAGAATGGCACCGAGAGAGACAACTCCCGAAATTAGGCAGTCCCTCTTCATGACCTATAAGCATTTGCAGGCCAGGTTTAAATTTATGATAAAGGAAGCAAAGCAATCATCCTGTCAGATTTACTGCACAACCACAAGAGAGGTTTATGGACTGGCATATCGGATACCAATGAACAAAGCGTACCGCCCGACGGTACTGCTAGCACAGATCCTTCGCACCGCCAGCTCGACAGCGGAAGTGACAAGCCACGTACTTTCAACTTTCTTCCAGGATGATGATTTTAATGAGGACACAGAAGAACAAGCCAAACTGAGACACAACTTCAATAATATCAGCCATCCTATCAGTCCCAGTACCAGCGAGCCACTCCCCACGAGACTAGAAATAGAGTCCATAATACAGAAGCTGAACTCGAAAAAATCTCCAGGTCCAGATGGACTTGACAATGCAATAGTAAAGATGCTGCACCTAATAACGCCAGTATGCATCACTTCATCCTGGCATGCTGGCGACTCAACCACTTCCCAGCAATGTCGAAAATAGCTGAGTTAGCCCTCTTCCATAAACAAGGTAAAGACCCGCTGCAGGCAACATCATATCGCCCAATATGCCTTCTACCTGCCCTCGGGAAGCTACTGGAACGAGTGGTCTTGGTACAGCTGCGGTACTTTCTCAGCCACAACAGCATCTTGGAACCTACCCAATATGGATTCCAAAGGGAGCCCACGGAACATGCCATTGCAACACTAATCGACACAGTTCAGCAAAATAAAAGCAACGGGCAACACATCCTTATTATAAGCTTTGATATACAAGGCGCTTTTGACTCCCTATGGTGGCCGGACATCATCGATGCGCTGGTCATCAAGGAATGCCCCGCAGATCTGACCAAATAATACGCAGCTATTTAAGAGACAGACATGTCCAGGTAACCATAGAGTCGAGGACAAAAGTGCAAAAACAACAGAAAGGCTGCCCCCAAGTGTCATGCTTGGGACCAATGCTGTGGACGGTGGTAGCGGATTCCCTGCTTAAGCTAGCACAAAAAATGCCAAGTTGCAAAATGCTGGCATACGCAGACGACTTTCTGCTTATAGTCAATGGCAAGTCGAAACTAGACGCAATTGCACAGACCTACATTGATATGATTAGCAACTGAACAAGAAATCATAAAATTCAATTCTCCACAACAAAAACAAAGGCCCTTCTAATTAGCGAGAAAGCCCCACTAAAGAAAAAGCCCACATTAAGACTGCAGGGTACAAGAATAAAGGCGTGGAAGAACTTAAATACCTAGGGATTTGGATTAACTCCAGACTTTCATGGACGACGCATCTGAGAGAAACGAAATCGAAGGTTTACTTACTTAATAACAGCATGAAGAGAACCGTGGCAAAGAATTGAGGAAGGAAACCTGACATTTTAAAGACATGGTACCGCACAATAATAGAAAAAGTCATCCTTTATGGAGCGGGAATATGGGCAAAGGCCCTCAAGAAAAAAGAGAGACAAATACTCCTCACAATGCAAAGGCAATTTCTTCTCCAAATCTGCAGGGGATATAGGACAACATCCACCAACCCGCTGCAAGTTCTGACCGGAATTCCCCCCTCCTTGACCTAGTCGCAGAAAGAGAGGCGTCACTGGCAAGAGTCCTGCGTCTGCAGAAAACTAGCATCTTATGGAACAGACAGTACCATCCGAGGCTGTATGAGGCAAAGATAATCGACCAGATGAGTCATCCTGCCAGTAATGATATTAAACTTAATGTTATTATCCGTTATCCAGCAGACCAAGACTTAAATGTGAAAATTTACACGGATGGTTCTAGATTCGATGCCGGCACGGATTGTGGACTCTGTGTTATCACTGATAACACAGTGATACATAAATGGAAACGACGCCTTCGAGAGGGCAACACTGTATTTCAAGCGGAGCTCACAGCATTACAGCAGGCGATTAACATTTCACGAAACTTTGCAGAACAGATTCAGATCTGCAGTGACTCGCTTTCGGGACTACAGGCTATCAACGGAGATAGGTCCAGGTCTCCACTAGTAGTCGATATTCAGAGAATGCTTCTGCAACTTCCACTACAAATTCGCCCAATTCTGTGCTGAGTTCCAGCGCATTCTGGAATCATGGGCAATGAACTAGCGGATCAGACGGCCAAGAACGCCGCGCTTAATAGAAATCTTCCGGAATTCCCCCTGCCACTTTCAGCCTCGTCTACTAAGAAAGATACGCTAGAACACCTGCTAACTCAATGGCAGCAAAGATGGGACACATCAGCGACAGGCCGCAGAAGTTACCAGTACCTTCCTAAAGTCACTAGGAATATGCTTTCAAGCTCATCAGCAATTACAAAGTATATTAGTGGACAGAGTCCTTTCCCAACCTACTTCGCTAGATTTGGACTTCTGGAAAGTGAACTATGCGAATGCGACTTGAGGGGGACACCAGATCATTATGTGTTTGCGTGCATAAACACAAGAACACTGCACCTTCCAAAGCCCAGTGAACATGGAAATTGGAAGCAATGGACCTTGTTACTCATGAAAAGCAAACTCGCAAAAAATAAGCTCAGCAGCACCATCGAACAACGCAGCGAACAATACACTTACCCACTAACTGTAACACGCAAAAGCAGCTAACAATATGCTTACAAGGCAGTAGACGTGCAACAATGTTATGCTAGAGTGGCTCATATAAATGCAGTATCACCAAGTAACAACAATAGTTCGCAATAATCCAGGCTCTGAGTACCCGATTCAAGGAGACAGCACTAATTACCAGGTGCTGATGCTAACGATATATGTGAACACTTGTCGTACTCTGCACTATTTAGACTGAGAGAACATTAAGCCTTCATTAGTTAGCACATTTAAGTAGTCTGTACAGTTATAAAAAGATGACTTTAATACGAAATACTACAATGTATCTATATAACTTATAAGGACATGTGTATATGTTAATTTTTACTGCACTGTTACTATATCTATGTTAATTAAGCGCAGTAGTGGAAAATATACAAGCAAGGAGTTAACATAACAACCTTCAATGTAAATCATGCAATGTTCAAAGGGCTCTGTAACCATGCCCCATGATTCTTTTTCTTTATTAGTTGCAAACAAATGCAATTGTGTTGCTGGGGATAGCTCACTCTGGATAGCTCACTTGGGTTGGAATGAAATCTCGTTCTACTGTGTGGGCATTTACTCCGATTGGTTATACCTTAGGACTGAGCCCACATGGTGGCGCACATCACTGTGTATCCGCTTTAAAGATGAGGAGGAAAAATTATGTTCTTTATTGAAAGAAATCTTCAAGCAAACATAATATTGGGAGTAGATTTGTTTTCAGCGTACGAAACAACACTCGATTTCAGTTAAGCATCTCTTAAGCTAAACGTGAAACCGGTGTCGGAAGTGAAAGCGGACTCCTCACACTGAAGCTTGAACATCTGCCAACTGAAGAGCAAGAAAAGTGTGATTACCCCAAGTGGTTAAGTGAATTTTCTATTTTCTACTTTGTTCAGTGACATTCCCGGATATGCGCAAGTGACCAACCATGAAATAAATACGGGAGATTCACAGCCAGTTCGCCACAAGGCTTACAGCTATGACAAGTCTAAAGAAAAAATTATGGAATGGCATATTAAAGATATGCTAAGTAAAAAGATCATCACGCCCATCTCCAGTAGTTATACCAGCCCGGTTGTTCTATGTAAGAAGAATAATGATTATCCGGTTACACACTCAAGAACGTGGCGTTTCGCAATGTTCTGGCCCTTCTGGGTACCAGACGTTAAATACTAGGTTAAATACTACAAAATTACTATCTGTTAATTATAAACTGAAAATAAATAATTTGCCTACAATCATCTCAAAATACCTAATCTGTTTATTGCGTTGTGTTAAGTTTTACCTAAAGAACTAACTCGAACAACCCTTAAGACCAAGTAGGAGTACTGGTGTTAAGAACATTACACAAGACATCATAAGAAAATACTCTGAATCAAATATATATATATAGCCAAGGATATTTATTTCAGCACTATAAAAAGGACACGCAATCTTACAACTTAATTTTTCACTATGGTACCGGGATGACAACTATATAAAAATAATGCATTTAGAACTAATTATATATTTATATTTTCAGTATTGTACCGAGGTGACATCTAAAAAATATTTCACCGTTAAAATATTAAATTTTATATATGCAGTTTATCAAATTCTGCTGGCCAGCATAAAAATACAAAAAGGAAATTTTAATGAATCACCGAGCATGGTGTCTTAAGTGTTTACTAATATTTCGTTCAAAAGAAATTTCTTAATTTTCACAGGTAAAGAAAATTACATACATCAATTAAGTAATCCCTTAGGCAGTTAGAAAGTATTTCATATTCATGTAGTCCCGTTGGAGAAAAATGAGTACCTTTATTCCTTCATTCAATTACTCAATTAAAGGTAAAGTAGAATTTAAATTTTTATTTGTTCCTTATCTTGGCAAAAGTTAAAGTTAATTTCAACCAAAAGTAGTAGCAACTTAAAGTAAAAGTAAAATTTAGATAAAGTTAACTAATTTAAGAGCTCTGTCTTAATTCATATATGTATATAAATTTTAATTACGTCCCAAGTTAAAGTTAGAAGGTCCTAAATAGAGAAAAAGCACAACAGTTGCTTAATTAAACAGCCTGGATTTAAGATCCAACAGAAAAACTTTTGACAAACAAGTTAAATAGAATTTAATTAGAAATTAAATATACATATTACTACTCCTTACTTTAATAAATCACAACTAGAAATTTTCCTCCAATTAATCAAATCCCTTCCGCTATTTGAATGAATTTAATTAGCCTTATTATTTAGAATACATGTTCACAGAATTAAGGTTGAATGCTGTACTAAAATTTCAGGTGAAAGGAGGAACAGAACAAACAAAAAGTTGAACTCACTAGTAGAAAAAACTTTTGAAGCTTAATTAAGCGTTACCCATTGTAACCAAAGGTGTCGGTTGTCATTGAAAATTTAAATCTTAAGTTATTTTTACAAAGCGCTACAGCTATGGACAAAAACAGAATGACTTATCTGCTGGAGTTTTCCCCAGACGACCAGTCGTTTGAAGTTGAAGCACGAGGCACTCCACTGGACATGATTCTTGCCATCACAGAGATAGATGTTAACAGAAGACTTGAAAGCCCATCCTAGTAGGAAGACGGAAAATTCATTGATGTTTTCGAAGGGAGAAAACTGGACTCCTAGTCCGATGGGAAGAAGGTGGAAACTTGAAAAAAAATCAGGGAACGAGACCCATCCTAGTGGGAAGACGAAAAATGTATCTATGTCTCGAGGAACATCAGAACTCCCTAGACATCATCCGTTTATAGGAGTGAGCATAAAGCCGAAGGTGGCATTCAGGATAAGGTCTTTGGACTTCAAATCCTTTAACCGTCGCCCTGGGTCAACATGGCGGCTCTTCCAAAGGAAGGAAAATTGCGAGACTTTCTTACAGCTGCAATCCGAGGCAAAAGAGGGCGAGAATGGCCTTGCGCACAGTTTTTAATCGTCCAGAGTCCAGAATTTTCGAAAATCACCAAATTTGGTGAATTAGTATGCAAATCTCGCCAAACACAAAACAGTGCTGCGAAAACCTAGTTTTTCCCTCTACACACCAAAAAAAAAATTCCACTTTCGCCACCCCCTTCGCCAACGGAAGAGGGGTGAGGGAAAGAATGTAACAACCCTACAACCGACCGGACGCTGAACACGACCTTGGACGAAAAGTGCTCGAAAAAACACCCTTTTAGTAGAATAAAACTTTAGACCCGAAATTCAACAATTTTAACAATTAAATGGGCATAATTCTCCAACGGGGCGACGTACAGTCATGAAAGTAGATTCATAAGAAAGCTAGCTAAATTTTTTCTCTCTAAGAGGTGTAAATTTCATCCATGTAAATAAAAAGGAAGTATTTTTAAATTTCAAATATTACGCAGAAGGCAACCGATTTCCAATTGTCTCCTTTTCCCGAAAGCTAGTACTATCGAACGCGTAACTGTAAGAATGAGAACCCTGTTTAACTCGCATAAAAATAATTGATTCATTAACGTAAGCGGCACAACTAGTGAAGAAAAATTTAGAATAAGAATAAAATAATGCATATAATTTACTCAATAATTAATTAACAAATAAGCTGCAGTTAACTACATATTAATCCACAATTCTAAACTAACTAAAATCGCTACATAACAGCAATAGACTATAGCTAAGTTTTGTCCACGGTTTGAAAGGTCGTTTTCTATTGAGAAAATAACCTAGACAGTGGTGGTTTTAGGAGCCAAGAATGGCGGAAAAATTACGGCAAATATATATCAAATCAAGACGTATTACAACCGAGATAAAATGAAAATATTTGAAGATCTTTTGCAGGATCCGGCATGGCAGACACCATCTCAAGACATGGCACAACAACAACGGCCGCCAGAGGCCGTTGTAAAGCCACAAGTAAAGATATGAACAAGAAAAGAAAAGCCCTCCGATGGAAGATCGGAGATAACAAGAAAAGGAAGATATTCCCCCCGACCAGAATAGAAATGCCACGAACGGCTCCAATAGGAGAAAAAAGAATATTCTAACAGTACCAAGAAGGCGAGAAGAAATGGCCACAGTCATAGCACCTGTCAGAAAAGAAATAGCGAAACGACCGAAAGGATTCTACGCAGCAAGTGCCCACGAACTCAACCGGAGAATTCAGTTCCAGACTCAAGGCGGGACGCGAATCTCGATCCGCGAGCGACCAGATCCCGGCAACAGTGGACCAGAGATGTGCCGAGGACTTCAAGGATACCACCCACCAAGCGACCTTTAAAACAATCGGAGGATAAGAAAAAGGTCTTCAAGGGTCAAGGGACACGACCCAAAAGAAAATGGCAGGACGAGGAGTGAGTGAGTGACGGAGGACGTGGGCACCATCCCTCTACCGTTACGGTTAACTGGTATGAGCACCACGCCCGCCCTTATCTAGAATGACATAATTAGGTACTTAGGTTATCGCTACCCATTCAGACTTGCATAGTACATATTGCCATACTCTGACCTGCATGACTATTACACATGCCGTACCATATTCGGACTTGCTTATTCATACCTGCATGGTGCATTTACATTCATATTGCATGGTACATATTTCACACATTTCATATTACACATTACATTTACAAGGAAATTGAATATGACTTATGTTTAAGGTTCCTTGCATCCATAAGGTTCAATATTTACGTTAATTATACATGATTAGATACTTAGGTTAACTCTATGCATTCATTATTATTTACAGACTTGCATGGTACATATTACACACAGAGAGATTGATTAATACTTATGTTAAAGGTACTTTACATCTTAGGTATTTAGGTTAACACATAGTTTAACACTACGCATTCATTATTGTTTACAGGTTTGCATGGTGCATATTATACACATTACATAGTACAGCTTATATTTACTGAGAAGACTTGCATTGTACATAGTTCACGCATTACATAATACAGATTACATTTCTAAGAATTTAATTATTAATTAATACTTGCATGGTACATATCATACACATTTCATAGTACAGTTTACATTTACTGAGAGATTGATTAATACTTTTGTTTAGGGTACTTAATATTTGTGTTTAAGGTACTTTACACCTGTTTGGTTCAATTCTTACTATAAGTATGTATAGTTGGGTGCTTAGGTTAACACATAGGTTGGCTTTACGCATTAATTATTATTTACAGTTTGCATAGTACATATTACACACATTGGTACATATTACACACATTAAATAGTGCATGCTAATTAATTAGCATGGTGTATATTATACACATTAAATAGTACTGTGAATATTGACATGGTACATATTACACACAATTACTGAGACATGGGGTACATTGGCATGGTACATATTACACACATTTACAATTTACAGTTACAAAAAATACAATTGCTGAGAATATTAGCATGTTGCTTATTACAATAATATTAACATGGTACATGTTGCACACATTAAATAGTACAGATTACAATTACTGAGAAATTTAATAGTACTTATTTCCGTTATGTTCAGACTTGCATAGTACCTATTACCATATTCTGACTTGTATGACTATTATATGTTCTATACCCTATTCAAACTTGCTTGATGCATATACATTCATATTGCATGGTACATATTCTCACACGTTACATACTATATATTGCATTTACTCAGAAATTGTTTTTATTTATGTTTAAGGTACGTTGCATCCGCAAGGTTCAATATTTTAATATTAATTAAACATAATTATGCATTCATTATTGTTTACAGACTTGCATGGTACATTGTACACACATTACATAATATTGATTACATTTACTAAGAAGTTAATTAATAGTTAATGATATTAATTAATACTTGCATGGTGCATATTACTTACTTATTATAGTACAGTTTACATTTATTGAGAGATTGATGAATACTTGTCTTTAAAGTACTTAATACGTTCGGACTTACAAATCCAGGCTTGTATGATACATAAACATTCATATTGCATGGTACATATTTTACACATACATACTACATATTGCGTTTACTGGGAAATTGAATATAACTTATGTTTAAGGTACGTTGCATCCGTTGAGTTCATGTTTACGTAATCATACTTAATTAGGTACTTAGGTTAACATTATGCATTCATTATTATTTACAGACTTGCAGGACGAGGATGATGTTCAGCCCCGAGCCAGACGCCGATTGAACCAAACTGCTGTCTTCGCAACGTTTCAAGTATGTGTGGCGAGACGCATGGCTGAATATCACAAAGATAAGTAAAACTTTATGTTACTTCTAAACTTTAAGTTAATGTTTCGTTAATACTGCAAGTGGCAGAATTTAAGGAGAAGTTTTACCTCATGTTAGGTCTACCTTTATTGTCAAAAAGGCGAGAAATGAGTTTTACCTATTTGTTACTATGTTTTTCAACTACTCGCGAGTAATCTAAAATTATTGTATCATGGTAAAGCGCAAATACTTGAGTATTGTAAAAGATTTTGTAACTGTGTAAGAAAAGTACCTTAAGAGCATTCTAAAAATATTGTATAAAGCTTTATTTAAAAGATCCTGTTAAGAAAACACATTTTAGTCTGAAGGACTTATGAAATGTAGTTGTTAAATGTAAAAGAAACAGCAGTTGCTTTCAATAGGAGAAAGTTAACTGTATGTTTTCAAATGTGTAGAATTAATGGCATGTTAGCGTGTTCTTATATACATGTGAACTGTTCCGTTAAAATATAGGAAGTACTGTGATATGTTAAAAGTGGAAATATTGTAGAAATGTCTAATTTCAAAACTTAATGGTATGACTGAGGGAAAAAAGCGTTACGCATTGTGAATATGTGTTAAATTTGGAATGAATGAAGGTAGTTATGCTCTTTGACGCTACACTGCAGAGTTAGCCAACTTATTTTAGGGTAATACCTCGCCGTCCAACCGGTATAGTGGTTAGCGTCGCTGACTGCGTACCGATGGGCTCGGGTTCGAATCCCGGAGAAGGCATGGATGTTCGTAAATGTATAGTGTCGGTGCGGCATAGCGGCACTTTAAATATGCGGTGAGCCGAATGTCCCCTTATGTGGTTTGGTGGAAGGAGAGAGGGCTGGGAGACCCTCGAACCCGTCCCCCCCCGGGGGTGCTCTCCTTAAAAATTGGGGGCGGAACTGAGCCAAATCGCACTGTCACACGTTAGGTGCTCAAGGCTGTTTTTAACGACAGACATAATCTAGCGCTCCTTGACACGAGAATTCTTGTGGGCTTGGGCTGGCTCTGTCAGACAAGTGAGCATGAGTAACAACAGCCTCAGGGTTCAGAGATGAATGTAAGGTGTGTTCTGAGGGCTTGTTATGTTGAATTTTAACACGTTAGTGTTTTGATTGTAGGCGGTAGTGTTGAACACTTGTACATACACATGCCCGTGTTTGGTGTTTCTCTCTTTACAACACATGTCAGAGAGCACGGGGAGATAATTAAATAATGGTGTGAATGAAATAAAAATAGAGTTTTTTCTCTGGAAGGAACCGATAAGAGGCAAGAAGTTGAAATTCCTGCTTTAGGTACTAGAACAGATGAAGAATAGTTGTACCTGGAGAAAATGTTGCAAAACTGCTTTCTACGTAATTTCTAGGTTAGATAGTTTTAGTGAGGAGTTTTTGTAAAAGATTGGCCTCTTGTTAGACTTCGAATTTAGAATTAAAAGTTTTCAACAAGGTCATTTAGACTTTAGTTTCAAACTTATTAACTCTGGCGGGAAGTATGTAAGGATCCTAAGTTTGATTAACGTTTATTTTATTTTAAAACTTTACTATCATCTCTTATTTTACACTTCCGGACAGAATTAACGCGTGAATATGTTTTTACAAATTGTACTTGCTAACGCTTAAGTATTTAAGTTGTGGCTCTTTTGCCAAGAACGTAGTAGAAGGAGAGTGAGTGAGGCATCTTGTCATGAGTCTTCACGCGAGCATGCCAGCAGTTACTCTCCGCCTTTAAGGCCAGATGTTTTAGTCCTCTTGAAAGCTAAAGACGTATTGTAGTTTTCCTCAGTTTGCGTACTACAAGCGTAGTACCGAAGTGCGGGAGCGACCGTGAAAACGCGGAAAAAATAAAGGGTTAACCCTTCTCATCTTGTCGTCGTCTTTGCTACACTCCATAGGACATAGTTTGCAGTCAACTCACTGTCCAGTCAGGACACGTCATGTTCGCCAAACAGATAAAGAGAAATACGAGTCCTGATACAGTAAGGACGAAAATGTCTATAAAAATTATCAGCTAAGATACATTATAAATTATATGAGTCAGATGTGCTATATAGTACATCAGTTGGAGGTAATTTTGTAAAATTAAGGGGAAAAATTAAGAAAACGTGTGTTGTTTTTAAAAAGCTTAGTTATGTTTATATTTATGCCATTTCAACTGAAAAATAATTAATGATTTTAATCCGTATTGAATGGCAATATCTCAGAAAATTAGCAGTTGGCACGCATGGTGGATGATAAAAGTTCTAATAGCGTTGTGTGAAGCAACACGACCCAAAAAACGGAAATTCTAAACTACGAAGGTTTCTAACTTCAGAAAGCTACACATGTTGAGTGAATCTGACAAAGACTTTTTTCTTTAAAATATAATAATATTATATATCATTTTACTGGAAATAATTATTTAGAAAACAGAAATAAATAAAGAAATATGAGTGAAGAAGGAAACAATAATTTTTTCTTGTGTTGTGGAAAAAACAAAGAACAAAAATGCAACAATATCTTTACTATAATTTCAGTTTTATTATATTTTGCTATATTTGACCGGAATTAAAATTTGGCAGATTTTAATGAATGGAGAAGTGCTCAAAGAGTTCTGCTTCTCGAACTTAAGCATTCTAAAAATAATTTCAGTAGAAGAAAAGTTGTATGGAGGATTAAGCTATCATTGAAGATTAGCCGCGAAAATTTCCTTAATTTCTCCTTTTTTATAATAAAACTGATGCTCGTTAATGCGCAGTTTTAAAGCTGGCTTAGATTAACTGATATATGTCAAACCACATTACCATAGAATGTTGTGAATTCCTCTAGAATTAAGACCTGATATAATCGTTTTAGTAAATGAACCGCAAATTTTGCCGACAGATGACAAAATACCATGTAAACTCAGAAGTTGTGAAGGAACTGCAGAATTTGGCAATTAAAAAAGGTAGAGAAATTGGATAGCAACACGTTCATTGTGATTAATTTTAAAGGAAGATTATTGTTTAAAATGTTAAAAAATAAAACATTTTAAACATTTTACTTTAGAATGAGAAAGATTCTGTAAATAGCGAAATCGTTCAATTTATTTTGGGCTTGTGTGAAATAATATCATGAAAAATATAGAGATTAAAAGTAGGAAAAAGTGACAGAAGAGAAAATTTATTCTTGTTTTGCTACCTATGAATGCAATAAATACACTCACGTTTGTGAAAATTGCAACACCATGAAGGACTTACGCGAGTGAGCTGAAATTTTCAGGAAATGCAAAGTAGCGCATGATATGCAAATGATTAGAATTGCAAATCCGTAGCGCATGCGTATGCTGAGCAGCGCCCTCTGAACGGCTGATGGATCCGAATAAATAGACGGCTGTAGCGAGGCGTGTATGGTTATCGGTGGTTATCTGCTAGTGGTAAACGTTAACTCAATCTGTACTTATGCCTCGTCGACGAAAGAGAGCGAGATTTGAACAACTTACAGAGTTTGAACGAGGGAGAATCATCGGCCTTCGTGAAGCTGGATTGTCGTATCGTGCAGTAGCCTCTCGTGTGCAGCGTAACAGCAGCACAGTGATGCGCGTTTGGAAGCAGTGGACGGACGAGTGTCGGACAACTCGGAAATCCGGGAGTGGACCCCGAAATGTGACGTCAGCTCGCGATGATAGACACCTGGTCCGCATGGCGCGGACGGACCGTACAGCTTCCTCTAGACAATTGGCAGCACTGTGGTCAATAGCTACAGGTGTTTCATTGTGTGCTTCATCAATTCGTAGACGTCTGCTGCAGTGTGGACTGCGCGCACGGACTCCTTTATACAGGATCCCCCTAACGCACGACCATCGCCGCCTGCGGCTACAATGGGCCAATCAGCATAGAGACTGGCGTGCTGATTGGCAGCATGTCGTGTTTTCTGACGAATCCCGCTTTAATTTGTGGTACCATGATGGCCGCATTCGTGTCAGACGCTATGCCGGTGAACGCCACCTTCCGGAGTGCATTATCGAACGCCACAGTGGACGAACACCCGGAGTTATGGTCTGGGGCGCCATAGCATATCATAGACGATCTCAATTGCTACGAATTGTGGGCAATCTGAACAGCAACCGGTATATCCGTGAAGTTCTACAGCCCGAAGCTGTTCCCTTCCTTCAAAGCTTGCCAGGCGCTGTATTTCAACAGGACAATGCCCGCCCTCATACTGCTCGGATTGTTAAATCCTTCTTTGCAGCGCAGCAGGTACAGCTTCTTCCTTGGCCTGCGTGTTCCCCGGATATGTCGCCAATTGAACATGTGTGGGATGTCATTGGTCGGCGTCTTGCTCGTGATCCTCGTCCTGTTGCGTCTGCAGACGAACTTTGGGTACGCGTACAAACGATATGGAATGCTCTTCCTCAGTCAGACATTCAAACTTTGTTTGACTCCATGCCACGTCGTGTAGCAGCACTTATTGCGGCGCGTGGTGGCCACACAAAATACTGATTCTGATCTCTTGTTCTTGTTTGTTTGCTTTGAACATTTAATCATTTATTTGTACCACTACCACTCAACTGTGTATTAAATTGCATTCAATTATGACGATTCCTTCTTGGTGTTGCAATTTTCACAAACGTGAGTGTATATAAAATGGAAAGCGAAAGCAAATCGTATAAAATAGCAAGCAAAAGCTTAATATTCCTGTTTTGTTATTTCCTAACTAAAATATTAATGACCTAACTGAAGATTATTTCCATTCTAAAGATAGAAAAATTAAATCATGATTTAGAGAAGTGAATAATAACATAAAAGATATTCATAACTTTGAGGCTGCAAGACATTATTGCGTACTATTATAAAATCAGACAGACAAAAATAGTTTTAAAAAATGGTTGAAAGAGCGGGAGAACGTTCAGCAATTCTCCCAGCCGGAAAATTCAGAAGTAGCTACCTGGAATTTGACCTAGAAATAAATTTTACATGTATACATAAGAATTAGAAGTACGTAAGCGATACAATGGTACTAAGTCTGAAACATTTCGAAAAATAAAATAGTTTAAAAGTTTAATCAGATAATCATATAAAAAATTAATCACAAAATCATATCAAAAGAATTATAAATTTCTCCAGTAATGGGTGCTTTTTTATTAATAAATACAGAAAATACAGATAAGTAGGTTACAGTACATGAATATAAATTGAAAACTACAATTATTAGATTTCTGTAATCAATATATGTTATAAAAGTAAGTGTACAATGTGCGGGCCGCTAAAATTCAGAAATGAGTCCCAGTACGATGAAGGGATGTATATGGCGTGGTAGCCCTCTGTACCCCATCCATGAAGAAGGTTCCCATTTTTACTTAAAGGGCGTGCGTTTGAAGATATAAGGGTTGGAATTATCGCCCTCTAGAAATTTCTAGAACAGTCCAGAACATTCGAGAGCATTTCATAACATTCCATAACATCCCGGAGCATTCTGGAATCTTGTGCAATGTTCGGGAATAGTCTGGAACGTTCGGAAATATCCCAGATATTTGTAGAACATTTCAGAAAACCCTTGAATATTGTGGAATGTTCTGGAACATTGTGGACTATTAGAAGCCTTGTTTGTATGAGAGGTGCCCATTGATACAGTATATAAAGCAAAATCCGTCGTGGCTTCGAACATCAGTTTCTTATCAGTGAAGGGAATAAATAGTGAAATGTGAGTAATTAAAGTGATACAGTGACTGACTATAAATCGAAAATAAAATGTGAAAAGAATGCAAAGTGTACTTAGCGTATTTCTTAATAAATGTTGATTTGATTTATATTTTATAAAATACCCAAACGTAAAAGAGTAGGAGATCTTCAATGTTCTGAATCGAAACGGCGAAAACAAAAAGAACAGAAAAAAAACAGTCGAAGAGTACGAAGCACGTTTACGATCCCAACGAATGAGAATGAGCACCGTGAGAAGCAGAGAAACCGATGAACAACGAAATAAACTAACTGAAGAATCAACAATTGTGGCACAATCTTATAACAAAAGACCAGCAGTAGCGGCACTGGGAAAACATTTCTAATAAATCTATTGCTTGCAAAAATGCGTGCTAAACAACACATTGTACAGCATCATCCAGCATTGGTGCCACCCGTATGGAAGGAGGACGAACTGCCCATTCCGCCCTAAACTACCGTTGAATATAGCAGAAGAACAATTCCCGGTGTGTAAAATCTCAAGATCATCTGAACAGGGTGAACTTCTAAAACAAGCTAAAATTAGTATCTTCTGGGACGAATGCGTAAGGGCGCATAAAAAATCACTCGAAGCCATGGACAGAACATGACAACACTTGCGAGGAAACTCTGAAGTGATGGGAGGAGCTCTATTCATAATCTCAGGAAATTTTTGAAAAATTCTTTCAGTTATCCTTAAGTCAATACCAGCAGATGATATCAATTCATGCTTTAAAAAAATCACATCTCTGGCCACACATACAAAATACTGTGACTAACAAAAAATATGAGAGTTGAACTATCGAAAGACGAAATAGCAGCACATTTTGCTCAAAAACTTTTATATATAGGTGAAGGCACATATCCTATTGACCAGACAACCAGCCTAATTGAACTGAACAGTGATTTCTGCAACGTAACCCCTACTGAAATGAACTCATCTACCAAATTTATCCAAACATTGTTCACAACTACACCAATCCTGAGTAGTGTTTCAAAGGGCAATTTTGGGAACTAAAAATTATATTGTTGACGATATCAACTTTAATATTCAAAAGAAAATTCCCGGTGAAGAGAGAATATACAAATCAATTGACACGATGATAGACGTTAAAGAATGCTTTAATTTCACTACAAAATTTTTGAACTCTTTGTAAGTACCAGGAAAATACTGCTTTCGAATAAAAATTGGATCTCCAATGATACTACTCAGAAATCTGGAACAAGAATGGGCGTCCAAAAGCTATCGAATAACATGATCGAAGCCGAACTTATGACTGGAAAGAACAAAGGACACACAGTATTTATCCCCAGAATACCATTGATAACTACTGGACTGCTATTCCAATTTAAAAGACTGCAATTTCCAATCAAATCAGTCTATAGTTTTACAATTAACAAAGCGCAAGGACAAACTTTAAAACATTGCCGCATTAACCTCAAAGACTTCTGCTTTTCTCATGGTCAGCTATATAAATAACTTGCTCTCGAGTAGGAAATTCGAAAAATTTATACATATATACCTTGGATAACAAAATGAAAAATGTTATTTATAAACAAGTGTTGTAAATAGTTAGAATATGTTTTCAATAAAAAAAATTACCTCTTATATTTTAATGTTTATTCTTTATTCCAACTACCGCACAATCTCATATCAACACCCTGAGCGAAGCCGGGTACCCCAGCTAGTAAATTATAAATAGGCATGTTCTATTAAAGGAATCAGAGGGGTATAGATTTTTGAAAGGCATTGTCTGCCTTCTCACCGCGTATCTTCGGGGTGACATTGGAAGCACCTCCGGCTAGCAATCGGGAAGTCCGAAATTCGAGTCCCGGCTAGGGGTCGAACTCAGGGCACATTTCTTATGTTTCTTCCTTCGAAATATACACAATGACTCCATAATATTTATTAAATATGTTAGAAAGGATAAAGTACATTTAAAGTAAGAAGAACATGCATTGTTCTATTGCTCCTGCGCTGACAAACAGAATTGTTTTAGATAAAAAAATACTTGCTACAAGGATGGTGTTGGTAGTATTACGTGCCGTGTAAGTTAGAAAGATTAAAGAAATTGAAAGTCTAAACCAAACAAATTTCTAAGATCAGAAATTGCAATTATCCAGAAATCAATTCAGTTTTTGTAACGTTAACAGCAAAATGAAACGTTACCTCGATAATATGATTTCAGCGATATTTATTCAGCGAAATTATTTGATACATTCACCTAGATCTAGTTTATTGCAAAATTGTGATTACTTGATTATTATTTCGTTTATTTAATCTGTGTAACATTTCCAAGAATCTCAAAATGGATTTTCTAAGAAATTTAGTAGGATTGTTTTTCTGGAAGTAAAAACCCGTCCTATGTATTCAATCTGTGCGAAGATATTGGATGTCAAGAGATACGTGTTTCCCCAGTAATCCTACAATATGAAACAGGAAAAAAGCCTTCTGTACGCGGTCAAAATGATTGGTATTTCAAGTTTTCTATCTTCTAGCGCAAGTGAAAATATTTGATAAAAGCTTTGGGAATACAATAGTACCTGTCAACCGCGTGTTTCTGTGGGTTTTTCTCTTTCTTTAGATTTAGATGGGAAAAGAAAACATTATTATTTGAATAAAGTGTATTACCGGTTGTATTGTAATATTGTATTACCGGTACGAGTTAGTCGAAAAACTGATTTATTTTATTTTTTATTTGATGAAACTACTATTAACAAAAACCAAAAAATATTCGGTAAACATTAATAGCCAAGATTAAATATAAAGAAAGTAAGAGAGATCTTGGATTGACTGGATCCCTTTTTCCTTAAGAAAGAAAGAAATATTTCATATATAGTTTGAAAGAAATACTTCTTACTTTGTTGTAAAACTTTATACTTTGTTTGAAAAGTTGTTAAAAAAGCTGATAATTTCAAAAAGAACGTTTCTGGAAAACAGCCCTTTAAAGTTCTTCAGGTGTTCGAGAATTCAGTATTAAATTTTATTATTCTCAAACAAAGTTTTAATTGCAGAAAGTGCTCCAGGTAAAAATTTTTCGAATTCATGAGTATGAAGTTATTTTAAAATTTGGAAAACGGACTAAAACAATTAAAGAAGTAATTTACATTAAAAAAATTAATGAAAATTTGCAACCCGTAATGAGAGTATTCCGAGCGAAATGTTTAGAGTCAGAAAGGTTTAATTATATAATTCTGCGGAATTTTGAATTAACTAAATAAATTAAGCCTTCTTATTTAAGAAATAAATCTTCTTACGTTTCTCTTTATTATATTATTTAAGTAAAGCAGGAAGTAATTTAAAACAACAGCTAAGTTAAAGGTTATATGTGTAAGATTATAATAATCAAATCTATAATGCATAACCAATCTTAAATACAGCTCATATGTGATGTATAATTCCTGAATTTTAAATTTACATTTTATAATTTGAATAGATGTAGGAATAAAGTAAAGAAGCTGAATTATAAAAAGTTTGCATATTTACTTCTAGTCGATCTTCTCATCATATTTAAAAAAATAATCAATTTCTTACATACTCCACGTTCGTCAACTAAATTAGAATTAATGTAAAACTACTACACATTCAACCTTTTCAAAACAGCTGCTTTCATTCTCCGTTTATAAAAGAGAAACTGAAATTTCAACAAAGCATTCCTGGCAGGTACGCTAGTACGTATTCCATTCGCATGAAAGCCTTGAAATTGCAAACGCCCAGAGTTTAAGACGTACTGTCAAATACAGAATTTGGAGAAGCGTCTGCTCACTGTAAATGCATTTTCTCCGCATTGTACTCAAGATTGCGGAGAAGTAGATGACAGTTCAAATCTTCCATAACCCTCAAGAGAAATGAGCAATGATGCAAATAGATTACTAAATCTGCGGCTTAAATATAAAGGATTTGAGCAAGCGAGAAATGGACTGAAGATATTCTATTCTATATTTGAAAGAGCGAATAAAATTCGAATTATGTTTACTTAAAACGCTATCGTTCCGGTAATAAAATTTTCCTTCGCCCTGCATATTACGAATAAAGTTTTAAGTTGATATGAAATTGCATTTTAATTTATCTTTTTGCATTAAAAAAGAATTGCATTTAAATTTTATGATAAATATCGTCCACTTTTACTGATTTTAGAAACATCTATATCCTGTCGTTCCATCTTTTCATCTTTTACACTTCTTTAGCTTAACACAGTCAAGATATAATATCATTCATGTTGCGTGGCAAGTGTAGCTGTTTTGCGTTACTTAATACCCTTAATATATGATCCACGAAATCTTCTTAATTCTGAGGTCTTAGAGGTGTTGCTATTCGATGTGCTATGAGAACTTTACCTTTTAAATTAAAATTACACTTAATTATAAAATTTGTTTGCAAAGAGCTATATTAAGTAATTTACCCAGGTTATTTAATCATTTTACTAGTTTAATAAAATTTCCTTTATTTTTTTTTAAGATTCTGAATCTGGAGCAAACATATTAGAGCTTACATTTTTTATCATTCTGGATATTCTAATTAAAAAATAATTGATAACAGAATTTAATCTTTATGCTCAAGCAAAAATAAAGATATATTTCAAGTAATTTTATGCCTTTTGAAGTTATGCTACGAATAGTCTTGAATTCTCAGAAACTTTCTTTTTTAATTGAAATGAATAACACGTGCAACTTACGTTGATAAATAACATCTAAGACCGAAGTTCTGTAAGAATATTTGCATTTACCATTTTTACACTCATCTTAATTTTTAATCTACAGGCTAATTTGAATTTTAAAACCATTAAATTTTAATATGTTTTCCTGATTTCAAACTTTTATACTCAAACCATTAAAGAAATAAGCGAATGTTTTTGTTTCTCCTGAAATAAATATCAGTATTTCTCACTCAAGCAGAAAGATGACTCTAACCTAAAAGCAAAACTCCGGCGCTCTCGAGACTTATCCGATGTTGTAGTATCGCATATTTATCCCAAATGTTTTTTCTTTATTGAATGTATTGAGGAATAAAGAAAATTGCATACAATAAATCTGCAAATGTATTCAAAGGGAAGAAAACGTATTAGTAAATGTATTTACAGACTTCTTAATATATTTAAATAATTTTTATTTTGAAATTAGGGCGTATAACATCCATGCCAATGCACACAGTGCTAATCGCCTATGCATGTAATTCTTTTCAAATAATTTTTTATTAAAACTTGGCTCCACGAGTGGCTGAATGATTAAGAATGCTGAATATTGTTATTTCATTCGGGGTTTGAACCAATATAAAAGGTGTACAGATATTAGGTATTTTTTTGAAAGCAGGAGAGATGAAAAATGAGCAATGCCTTTGCCAGGACTCGAACCACGGACCTCTCGAAACCGCCCCGAGTGTGCTGACCACTACATTACGAAGGCATGCTAAGAAGGCGGGAGAAAAAACTTCCTCCCGCCTTCCCCTTTTAGAGGGCAACCTAATCCCCAGTCGTCTCCAAATCCTTGTAGTGAAGAATTATTATCCACCCCCTTTTTAGTTCAGGCGCCGCTGTACAGACATAAGGTATTTTTTTGAAAGCAGGAGAGATGATAAATGAGCAATGCCTTCGCCGGGACTCGAACCACGGACCTCTCGAATATGCGCCGAGTGTGCTGACCACTGCCCCACGAAGGCATGCTAAGAAGGCGGGAGAAATACCTTATAAATGTCTAGTTCAATCAGTACTTTCCGGGGTTTTTGCTAAGCGTACCACGAATGTGAAAAAGCTTCCTTTTGGAAATCTTCCACAAAGGCTTCTCTCCTCGTAGGACGATAATCCTCATGTGTTTTGCCGTATCCAAATAACCTAACGTAACGTAACAAATCAAAGTTAGAAAGCAGTTTAGATAAATTAAGCAAAAGATCCATACCTATGAATTTTTAAATAAATAACTAACCCCAAATGGCAAAAAACGCAAAGCAACTGCCACGCCTTACGAAATTTTATCGGATTAAATGTAGAAGCCCTAGTTACCAGCAAGGCTCTTAGTGAGAAGAATGATGGATTATCGGGTATGCTGAACATTTGAAATCCGTATAACTGAAGTTATGTATCTGGTAAATTGCATTAAGGTATTTTAATTGAAACCACAGCTAAGCAAATGTTTAATTCTAAGAATTATTAGAGCACTATCTGTGATATCCAACTTTGTGAAGGTAGGTAACATACAGAGGCTATTCGCACATTTTTTAGCCGATTTTGGTAAGCGGTAATAAAGCATCGTTTGCTGCAAAAGAAGTAATTACAATTGAACTATGTTTTTAAAAGTCAAAATTATCGTCTGTGGCTTGAAAGCTTTGTTTTTATTCAAAATGGCGAATTTAACAAAGCAATGGTTCGAAGGCTACATTTACGCTCTTTCCGAAGAGAAATATGCATACTCCGTTATCCAAAAACGATGTGAGAGTCATTGTTTTGTGATATCTAAAGCATCGATAGGTAATATCATCACCAAGAAAGGAAAAAAAAACGTCAAATTGGAGCCTCAAGTGGGACAAAAGTTCCAAACAAGTATCCAAGAAAAAAAGGACATCTGCGACTATTGCAAAGGTACGTTGTTTAATGTTAAAAGGAAATCCCCCTAGTCAAAGGACAGTTGCAAAATCATTAAAATGCTCGGTGTCCACTTATCAGGACTGTGTGTTCTGTGCATGTTCTTTGCAACATTTTGAAGTAACTCCTTCTAAACTACAGTCCTGCTGTGGAACAGTGAGCTGAAAGATTAGCTTTGTTCTGGTGTAGATACTGTGCTGGAGAATAACTGCACTTGAAAGGGATTTAAAATCATCTTTTATTAAATCACTATTTACAACTAATCACTATTCACTCACTATTTATTTCACTCAAATCACTATTTATTTTATTAAATCACTATTTAATAGCGCACTTCAAATTATTTCCATATGCAATCACGTAGTAAGCACTATGGCTTATAATTTTAGCTGCTAGCTGGTCAGGCGAACGTCGAGCAGACTGACCGTGATCTGAGACACACTTCCCAACTCGGGAGGGATACAGAAAGTAAAAGGCCACACTTGGGCCTAACTTAACAATCAAATAAATTTAATACTAATACTAAATTAGAAATCTAATTAAACTTTGCTCGCAGAGCAAATCGCCGAATTGGCCTCTAACTAACTGGTGCGTAGCAAGAAATATTAATAATAGCGCACTTCAAATTATTTCCATATGCAATCACGTAGTAAGCACTATGGCTTATAATTTTAGCTGCTAGCTGGTCAGGCGAACGTCGAGCAGACTGACCGTGATCTGAGACTAAAGCTCTCTCACACCGAGAGGTTTCTACCTCTGGTTTAAATAGTACTTGGCTGTACTTCAAATTAGCATAAGCTGAAAACGTGCGCTTCTTCTGACGGGAAGTTGAAACAGAGAAGAGATAGAAAGATTTAAATTAAAATAAAACTTGGTTAGTTTAACTAAAACCTTACACACTGTAAACAAAATGATAAATGTTGATTTAAATCTTAAGAAAGCAAAAAAACGCAATGTGCATCGTCTTCTTCCAAAGCATATCGCTGAACGCAGGGACACGCTGCAGAATTCTATATGAGAAATACTTATCCAAAGAAAAATGGAAAACAATTGTCACAATAGATGAAGCATGGGTGTATTTAAATGATTGTAACAAAAAAAGAGCCATTTATTATCATAAAAGGGGAGAAAAAAATTTAAGTACATGGTTCAAAGAATCGAAAGAATGTTTTTCTAAGGGATTCATGATTGTTGCTGGTTTTTCTTATGATGGCAAGTTAAAAATAAAGAGAGTGCACAAAAATGTCGAGATTAACTCCAGATACTATCAGGAACATATTTTATCGTCAATTTTCCTGAATGAAACACCATCGCTTTACCCGCAGTGCCATAAATCTATGAGACTCCATCAGGACAAAGCTAGCAGTAACTCATCAAAATCCACTGTAAATTTCCTAAAAGAAATGGAACAAAAAACTGGTATCAAGGTCATACCCTTCACGGATATCCCTACTAAATCTCCCGGTGTGTCACCTATGGATTTTTGTGCTTTCGGACTTTTTAAAACTGCATTATCCAAACGTTGTCCTAAAACCCTAACAGGACTCTGGAAAGCTGTTCGCGAGGAATGGGATAGAATACCTCTTCTGACACTTCAAAAAGCATTATTATCCCGGAAATTGCTGTGTCAGAAGATAGTTAGGAATAAGGGATGTCAAATAGAACATTTAAAACACAAGAATTTTATGTAATTTGGTTTTGTGAATACAATATACATCGTCTAAAAATGTACGAACGGCCTCTGTATTGCCTCCAAAGATAAAGTCACTATGAATAATACTTATTCTACTGAATGTTTAAACAGTTAGTCAGAAAAAACAGAAATATATAATTTGATTTTTCATTACTTTTCCCTGTTATAATTAAACAAAGATCTCTGTTTATATAGTTTTTGAAAACCGCTGTGAATTCGTATTTCCATGCAATTGACATAAGGGATATGAAAATTGTACTTTGTACATGGTTTAAGGTAATTTAATCAACTCACAGCGGCACCAAGAGCGTGAAAACTGAGGAAGCCGTTGTAAGTTTTGCAGCCTAAATGCAGAAAGGCATATAACACATACACAAAAATTTTATCTAAATTTTTCAATGCAAATACCGTGATTTCACAATGGCATGAGATTTTGTATCACACGAAATAACATAAGATCATTGAACAACAAGAGTATTACGACAACAATAGAGATATTCGTTTTTCAACAACGGAAAGCGAGAGAGAGTCTATACCCACTATACAAGAACCGGTAAGTTTTATACTTGAGGTACTAGTATTAGAGTCGAAAATTACTGTGATATTTTACATCAAACTTGTCCTTCTTTTTCTTCAACAATTCCTTTACACGAGCAACAAGGTATATGATGATATATGATTCGTATGCTTAGGCACTTCACTGTAGCTCTAAATGCAGTTTCATATGTATGTTACTGTAATATTTTGCATATATTTATTATTATTATAACATCTACACCTTTTCTTCCATTATTGAGTTATGGAATTTCAGCATAAGTCTTAAACTATCAATAAATATTACAAAAATGCTCTTTTAGTGTTTATGTTACATTCCTTTCTGGGAAGTGAGATAGAATTAGTTCCATATGAACTGGATCTTATGTAAAAGTTAGTGTTATTTAATAACAATTAATTATTTTCTGTACTTGAAGAAGACACTGTATTAGAACAGTAAGCAGCACAATATATTGCAGGTAATATATGCGAGTCTATTCCTAAATACTGGTTCTTAATGAATCGGTTTCAGTTGTATTTCACAATAATATTTTGCATTTATCTGCTTATATGTCTTTCATGCATTATAAGTTATTACATTCATTCATACATTATTACATACATTACACTCGCATTTTTATAGGTATCATGCAGTGCGACGTGCCACTGTAGTATCATATTGATTTAGCAAGTTAGCTGATTTTTCTTACAGTTTTGTAATGGAGTTTGTAGAATTAGTAGTCCTCACACAATTAATCTTGCAACGTAATTTTTGTACTGCTGAATTTGCACGCAGTAAGTATTCTGTTCAAAGTTTTGGGATCATTTGTATATATCTAGATTTTATTATTGTTAATTTCTCCACATTTTGACATATAGTAGATTTCCCCACTGAGATGATACACAATGCCATTCGGTTTACTTCGGCAGTCAGAAACCATCTCAGCGGCACACTGACTAACTTACTCATTCGAAGATATGAGATATGGATTCAAAGGCAATGTTGTAGTCTTCAATCGTCGTGAAATTTCATAAAATAATCAACCAGAATGAAGGATAAGTACCCGATTGTTACAAATGCTATCGATGCTATCGACCTATCCAGAGCCAGCATGCTAAACGTTCTATGTTCAAAACTTAAATTGTGTTCATATTATTTTCCTCAGTTGTTACAAATGAGGATCTCAAAGCAAGGCAGACCTGTTACGTATTAAAATTTGATAAAAATCTAATTCAATATCTAAATTTTACCGGTTCCAGACAAATTAAACCTTTAACTGCTGACTGATATCAAATTCCTTTACATTTCGATAAACTAAGCTAAACTGTTATTCCCTTGCAGTGCCTTTGTACTATCGATAAAAAGACACTTTTTTAATAGTTTGCACTTCACTCATCTCATTTCTAGAACACTATCTATACACCTACCTTTACATTTCTAACATGTAATGCACCTTTAAAATCTACGAATACAGTTTCAATAATTCAATCCGACTGCAAAGTTTCAGTACCAAGTAAAACAAAAAACTAATCCATTTATAAGCACAATAATTTAAAAGGAAAGATCCCAATGAATAATCCAGTTTTGTCCTCATATACCAAAGTTAGTTATGTAAACATATGTATGCAGGTTCTTATTTGAACAATCCACTGACACCGAATGAAGTAAATCATAGGGGGGGGGGGAATTTATAGACCAATTCTAAAAGTAATATGCCTTTCGTAATATATTTGCATAAGAAATAAATGTATGCTAAGAAAATGGATTTATTTTCTACATCTAATGTCAACACGCACACAAATACATTAGCAAGCAAAACATACATTAATTGAAGTGTCATCAAACATTTCATTGAGGTGCTGGCCAGTAAAGGTTTTACATTAATATTATTTAAATAATTTCGCTAGATTCAAAGATATCTCTTACAAATTCTTTGAAATATAAGTTTTCATACACTTAGCGGTATATCTTCATATTTGTATAAGATATTTAATTATATCAATTCTTTTTGTTTGCTCATAATTTTTTTTTCCTAATATTTAACTCCTCTAAAGCAATAAGTATAGCACTATTCATGGCATAAATAAATTTAAAACAAATTTCAATATAAATAGATACAATTAGTTAAACTGCAAAAGTTGGTAAGGTTTATCCTAAGTTTTTAACAATTATCTTTAGCTACAGCTACATTCCTAGCCTTTCTATTTTCAGCTTATAATTTCGTACCAGAATGTGTTTTCAGAATCGCGTTTAATGCAACTGAGTAGTATTTAAGTTGAAGTTTCACTAACTTCTTTAGAGAGCCAGAGTTTCTGACTAGCGCGCGTTCGCCTTTTTGACTACGTCTCTCTCCAAGCTATAACTACGCTCGGGCGTACTTCAGGCCCTTGATAGCTTCGCCAACTTAAATGAGATTTAGGGGCCAACTACTTGGAATCTTGATAGCTTCGGCTATATCTTCTTAGTTAAGCATTAGTTAAGCTTTAATTCTTATATTTTGAGTTCAAGCCTGAGTGGAGGCTTTGCTATACTCTCTGAGATAGGAGCCGACTGCGTTAAAAATAATTTTGAGAAATAAAGCGTAATTAACCCTTCTTGAGCCTTACCTCTCTGTTCACGCACACAAGCGATTATTCGATTATCTGTAGAAAAGGCTCCTCACATTTAGGTGTTAGATAAAAGCGGGGAACCCCACATTTCGCGTTCGGTACATTCCTAACGAACCCTGTCGGTAGGCAACGAAAATTTTACGTTGACCCCTCCGACCTTTCAAGTCCCTCAGCCTCCAGCAAACCCGATGGAGGAATTCCCTTTTATCGTGGAAACGATTGGAGCTGCCATAAAGCCTGCTGCAGTTTTCGAAGGGTAAAGGTTACATGATGACTTTCCTGGAGCAGCTGGGTTGGGTTATTCAATTATGGCAAAGCACACGAGGGCTATCTGCCTAAAGGGAGGGATGCCTTCGTGGAGGACTTTCTAAGGGAAACTGGCTCGTATACACGTTACATATGGGGAAAACCACGAAAACGCCCATACAGCCAGCCCGTTCGCGGGATTCGAACCTCGGACCGAACTACCAGTGTTCAGCGTCTTTACCACTCGGCCGCTGGTGGGCCTCCTGGAGCAGCTGGACCTACATTTCACTTTATATTCAGTAAACCAGCTGCAGAAAATTACCATCGCTACAACGAACCTAAAAGGCCAAGCTCTCATTTGGTATAAAAATATTGGCATGCTTCGTTTGGGGGATCCTGGTTCGGAAAGGTACAATTGGTAAAACTGTAAAACATCGCTATTGAAAGCATTGCCAGTTGTGAAAGACCATGCGAAGCTGGAGTCAGAATTATTTAGCAAGGTCAGAAACCCGCAAACATTAGAAAGCTTATTCGAATTAGCAGTAAAATTTCAGAGTAGGCGAACGGCGGAAAACGCGCGTGCAAGCAACTTTCGTTAGGATTCAAGTTTTTACTCTCAGAAGAAACCTCAAGGCAGAATCCGTATCGTCAAGCGGGAAATGTTGAAAAACCAGATAATAGGAAGACTAGTCAGTCTAAAGCATTTGGAAGTAAAAAGCAGCAGAACCAATAGGCGGAAAAGAAGGGTTTAAACAGATTTCGGTGGCCGAGAAGAGGGCTCGGTCGCGTATTTCTATTTCCTCCCTAGGAACCGAAACTTGGGACTAATTTTGCTACTGACGAGGTCTTGGCGAAATTGTGACGAAGTATGGCTAGCGCATGCGGAGAGAGGGACGAACTATCATCGGGGTGTCTTGTATTTTGTAACGTCAAGGTTTATGCATATGTCAAATCTAATTACTGAAGCAGCATACTTCGTATGTGATTAGTGGGGGGTATTAAATAAAGAAAAGTTGCGGTTCATTTTTCAACAAAGTGTACTTATGCTGCTTTATTTACGGCTCGACTACGTGTCGAACTATTGGCAGTTATTAACGCTGCATATGCTCAGCGTGACAGCAAAGCTAAAAATATTAGGTATACACGAAAAACGCCTTTAATCTGAGTATGAGTTTACAGGATATGATAGCAATGTAGGTAGTAGCCCTTTTTTCGGCTTATGGAGTGCTGAAATTGCACGTACGCTGTCTCAGCACCAGTGTTATTACAGCATTGCTGTTAATTTGTGAGACTTAGTAAACCATGATATTTAATAATGAGTATTCTTGGTTGAGAGGGAATAATAAAATAATAATCATTCTTTCTTATTTAATAATGACTACTCTTAGTTTAGCTTACATAGTTCAGTATTAATAATTCTGTAGCTATAATATGTATTCTATGTATTTAACTGTTAAATAGCTCTGTTAAGATATATATTGTTTCTTATTAATTATCAAGTAGATCAATAAAAATTTATAATTTATTTCAATTTAACATATTTTAACTCATTTCATATTCTGTTGCTTAGTTTGTGACATATGCATATATATATATAATCTGGAACCTGTATGTATACATATACAAAAAGAGTGATATATTTTCTTTTATATATGGGGACATATTACGACTAGCATTATATTCAAAATATGTGTTTTGTCTTAACGGACAATTCAATCAGAAATATTTTATCATGTAAGAAATGTTAATCAGAAGTAACATAGTTAGGTAATATATTTTGAAAGATCATTATTAATATTACAATTTCCTTAATAACCGATTTAAATAAATTATAAATGTATCTTTTTCTTACTTAAACATAAGTAATTATTTCTATAATTAACTTCATCATTAAGAGACTGCTAACTTAATTTTTTTTAAAAATTTTGTAATGATTTATAATTTAATAACTTGACATAATAAGCCATAAAAAGTATATTTTATAACTTATAATGCTAGTGTTTCCTTTTAAAAACACTTATTAGAAATGTATTTTTGGATTGTATCACACAGAAAACATACATAATAGCTTATGTACTCACATCATCTATCACCTTTTCGCATCTGGCCTTTAAAACTATGTAAAAAGAAATAAAGTAACTTTATAGCTAAATACCGTTTGATATCTTGTAATACAGCTGAGAACTTTGTTGAAATCGAAAGCATGGTAATCAGACGATAATCTGTCTGGGATTTGCAAGATGTGTCGTCATTTGTTATGCATTAGTAAGATTATTTTAGTTTACGAGTAGAAGTAACTTAATTATAACTTTTCCTTAATAAATTACACTTTCTTATTCTCGTTAAATAAATATAATTTACATGCCATAGAACTTGGGTTGTGCATTTTTCAAATACTAACCGTAGTCTTTGTGCAGTGAGTTGCAATATTATAAAGCATTTGTAATGAAATCTAGAAAATTTTCTTTTGATGTCAAGCCAAAACAGAAGCACAATTATTAATGTATTTTATATTCCAATCCTCTACGAAAGCATGCAAAACCTATTTATTCAGCCCTGTTTGATATTCTCATTCTGTGCATATGTCACAGAAGTTTAAAAAAAAATATGCTCCATGTTCCATCGATTTGATTTAACGTCTGCTTGACATGTTTTTGCCTGGTGCGTAGCAGCATTTGCTAAACATCAAAAGGTTATTCAAACCATGAACATCCTTTAAAAAGAAACTGTTGCTACAATGTTTTATATCCTGCATAGCATGACGTAATAATACTATACAGACTGCTGTTAGAGATATAGTACAAAGTTAGATATCTGGAATTGTCAGGGCATTGGCCATTCCGGATTTGGGATTTTGTTGCATATTAGATCTTAAGTTTAAATCTAGCAAGATGTTAAATAATGAAATAGTGATTTATGAAATAACAAAGTATGTATGACCTAAAGGGAATTGAAATTTACAAAAAACGAAAGGCTCAGTATTTATTTGTTTGCTTTATTAAACATTTATTTCAATGTAAATTGTTTAATGGTTCATTTTTTGTCTTAACACTTTCTCTTTAATTCTATAGGTAGACAGAAATTCTTATTCAATAGCGAAGTTCCATTGTTTGAGTACGGTAACTGTTGTATCGAGAATCCTCGTTAAATTGTAGATCAAAAGTTTTGCTTTCAGCAACCTCTGTCATTTTCTTTGCTATCTGTAGCGATATTTTCTAGATTTAGAAACATACTATAAATTTCGCCGTCCGTGAGTTGATTGATGACTGGAGCATTGTCATTGCAATGAAAACATACTAGATACTTTTCCATTACACGGCCACTGTTAACTCTATCCTGTTAAATAGCTAATCGTTTACGTTGTTAAAAGTGGTTATATTTGTATTGCTTAATATGGCAACGCTATGTTGTTTCGATAACCTAGTTTACAAAAACATTTAGTCGTTTGTTTGTTTTCGCTGCTTCATTGGAAGCAAAATTTGAAAGGTTACATGAAAGTATTAAATTTGTTTAATGGTGTTTGTATTTTAAATTTATATTACAGTCCACTTGAAAATAACGCAACATATTTATGGCTCTTTAGGAGCCGGAGAAGAATCGGCTAAACAAATTGTTGTTTCGAACGCTGAAAGCAAAAAAAGAAAAAAACTTTAGTTTGATTGTATATGAAAAAAGAAAATGGCTAACTCAGACGAACTGAACAGTAAAGATAATTCTACAGTACTGTCATCAGATGACAAACTTATCGACGTCGTGGAAACTTTAAAACTAGGAACGTTGAACTGAAATTGGAAACGTTTTTGAAAGATTCAAATTTGAGTGTTGACAAGATGCGTCTTCAAATCAAATTGGATATGGTTTCGGGCATATTATCTCAGATCGAATTGTTAAAACTGGAATATTACCATGTTGTTGACGATGAAAATTTATCGAGTGTGGATTTAGAATTTAAAGAAATGGAAGACCGTTTAGAAGAAATAAAGGTAAGCTTAGAAACATTATTATTAAAGTTAGATTTAGTTGATGAATCTTTAACGAATAATATTAAGGATCCTAATTCTACTTCTATTAAGTTACTTGATTTAAGCTTAGTAGAATTTGACGGTTTTATTGAGAACTGGAGTTATTAAAAAACAATTTAAAATCAAAAAATTTGATAGTTTGATTACAAATAACTCTTCTTTAAATGATATTAAAAATCGTTCCATTTGCTTTGTGCATTAAAAAAAAAAGCGAAAGCTGTAGAATATCCAGAAGACAGTTTTCAGGTTTGAGGTTTTAATCGATAAATATGAAAATAAACGGTTGATTGTTAATTCTCATATTATGAATATTTTAAATTTTGAGAAAATACATTTTGAATCTTATAAGAGTCTTAGAAATCTAGTTGATATTTTAAACAAAACCGTAAGAGGAGCAAATGAAATTAGAAGCTAATGAACTGATGCATCAATTTCTAACAAATATTGTCATTCAAAAGTTAAAGAAACAAGAAAACAATATGAAATGAGTTTAACATCGACTGAATTACCCAAATTTGGAAAGTTCTTGGAATATTTTGAAAAACGATCCCAAATGTTCGAAAATTTACATAGAGTTCAATTACCATCACTAAAAACTACTTATACAAATAAAAGCAGAAATTTCATGTTAAAGTCAAACAATAATTCCTGAATATTATGTAAAAAGTCGCATTTTGTATATAGTTGCTCCTTATTTTTAAAAACGACTCCATTGCAGAAATTTAATATTGTTAAAAAGCATGCACTTTGTATAAACTGTTTAATTAGCGGCAGAGCGATACTTGACAGTGCATCTCAATCGCATTTTATGACTTTGCAATTCGCTTCTTCGCTGGGTCTTAACAAACATAAAGTGAATATTCCTGTTAATGGTTTAAGTGGAAATGCGATGAATGTCAAATGGAAATTAACTGACGTTCTTATTAGTAATAATGACTCTTCTTTCACTTCAGCAATAGACTTTCTCGTCGTATCTAAAATTACAGACTTGGTTCCTTCATCAGGTTCTCATCCTGAACATAAAATTTAAGTATGCCAAACCATTCTACATTAGCCGACCCAAATTTTGATATCCCTGGAAATATAGATATGATTTTAGAGTCTGAGCGTTTCCATCAAATATTAAAGGATGGTAGAAATTGTGTATCTGAAAATTTAATATTTATAAATTCCGTATTTGCCTTGATTGCTAGTGGATCAATTGTTTCAGATACCGGTAAACAATGTTGTTATTTAACAACTAATTCGGAAACCATTGATAACACTTTAAGAATGTTTTGGGAAATAGAAGAAATTTCCAGTAATCGACCCTTAAGTTCAGAAGAACAATTCTGTGAAAAATATTTTCAAAAAACGTACAAACGGGATTGTACGGGTAGATTCGTCGTTCAGATACCTATCGAGGAAGAAGAATTAAATACTCTAGGCAATTCACGAAATTTAGCTGAAAAAAGACTGCAACAAGCAGAAGATTGAATAAAAATCCTGATATGCGTAAGCTTTATTGTTTCTTCAAGAATATGAATCATTAGGTCATACGCAGAAAGTAAATGAGGATTACCCAGCTTCCATAATTTATTATTTGCCGCATCATGGCGTCTTTAGAGCTGAGAAAACTTCTAAAAAACTTCGGGTAGTTTTTAACGGATCTGCGCCAATCACTTCTGGTCGAAGTTTGAATGATATTCTTCTTGCTGGAAAAATACATGAAGACGTTTTTGACATTATGCTAAGATTTCGAAAACATAAAATAGTTTTAATAGCTGATATTAAATAAATGTTTAGGCAAATTTTGATAGCAACAGCCCAGAGAGATCTGCTAAGAATTTTGTGGAAAACCACAGAACACGAGTCTCCTGCAGAGTATAAATTGAATACAGTGACTTATGGCACCAAATGTGTACCATTTCTAGCTACTAGAGTTATAAAACAATTAGCTTCAGACGAATCTACTAAGTTCCTCTTATCTGCCGAAGTTGCACTTTCTAGCATATATATGGATGATATTATAAGCTGCAGCCAAGATATCAAAACATGTAAAGTTCTTAAAGATTAGTTAATTAAAATGTTTCATTCATGTGCCATGACTCTACATAAATGGAATTCTAACTGTGATGAGCTTCTAGAAATAGAAGATCAAAACTCCGAAGAGCCTTTATTTATCCAAACTGAAGAATCTTCTACTAAAACATTGGGTATGGTTTGGAATTCGAAAGAAGATACATTTGTTTTTAAAGTTTCAGTAAAACTGCAAAATGTTGATACCAAACGAGAAGTTTTATCAACTATTGCCAAACTTTATGACCCATTCGGATTTATTGGACCTGTTATAACAAAGGCCAAGATATTTCTCCAAAAGCTTTGGCTAGAGAAAATTAACTGGGATGATGAACTTACTGACCAAATGAGAAAATAATGAAACCGTTTTGTTTACACCGTAAAGGAAACTGAAAACATTAGAATTGACAGACACATCTTGAGTGTTGATCCTCAATTCGTTGTTTTACTAGGCTTTTCTGATGCTTCCGTTGTTGCATATGGAGCAGTTGTTTATCTTCGAAGTTATAATGGAAACTCTTTTCCAATAACTAAATTGGTTGCCAGGAAGTCAAGAGTTTCGCCTTTAGAGATAATTTCTGTTCCGCGATTGGAGCTATGTTCTTGCTTATTACTCTCACAACTTGTCAACAAAGTCATTCTTTCCAAGACATTCACAAAGTCTTAATATTTTCGGACTCAACTATCTCTCTCTCCTGGATAAAGCTCAGCTCATCAGCTCAAAACTTTTGTAGGAAATCGAGTGTCTAAAATTCAGTCTCTTACATCAAATTATCAGTGGAAACATATCTTGTCCAGTGAAAATCCTGCTGAGGTAATATCTCGTGGTGTTAATCCCTCTGATCTCAAATCACCAACACTCGTGGTGTTTCTTATTTGGCAAAAATGGTCAATAGATTATTTAAATAATTTCCAGCAACGAGGAAAATGTCAGTTTGAAAAACTAATATCCAAAAGGATAGCCTTGTATTGTTAAAAGAAGATAACCTACGAATTTGTTTAGTTAATTGGTCGAATTCATGATGTAATGCCTGGGAAAAATGGAAAAATCCGTGTTGTTCTAATAAAAACACCTCACAGGGCTTTTGAAAGGTAGTATTTCTAATATATATTCATTGCCTGGAAATAATACCTAATCTTTGCATACTCTTACAGCATTTTAATATTTTAATGAATATTGTAAATCGTATTTAAACGTATTTTGCTCTTAGTATGCTAGTTTGAATTTTGAAATTTCTTTTTATATAATTTCTTAAAATTTTCATTGTAATGCGCTAAACTAATTTTGTTCAAATCCTAAGGATTTCAAAGTCGGGCGGTGTTAACGCCATTCTATTAAATAACTAATCTTTTGTGCCATTAAAAGTGGTTATATTTGTATTGCTTAATATGGCAACGCTATGTTGTTTCGATAATGTAGTTTACAAAAACTTTTAGTCGTTCGTTTGTTTTCGTTGCTTCATCGAAAAGAAAATTTAAAAGGTTATAAAGTTATTAAATATGTTAAATGGTGTTTGTATTTTAAATATGTTTGTATTTTATATTACAGTCCACTTGAAAATAACTCAAGAAGCACCTTAGAAAAACACTGTTAAAATGTATGATAACTTGCTGAAGATAGCAATAATGTGATCAGTTAAGTCATCTCGGTTTTAATAAATGAACTGAGCCATATATTCACGTGTTATGATTTGCAGCTTTTTTTAGTCCAAAGCGGCAATTTGCCCTGAAGGACTATTATTTTCGTTTCGGCATTTCGCGTTGATTCACTATAAATGTCCGATTCACTTTTCAAATTGTTGCCACCAAACATTATCGCCCTGTATTATATATAAAGGAATTAAATAATGAAGAATCTGCATAAATGTATGTATGTTTCTCGCATTGTGATAAAACAACGCTTCCTAGAGCCATCCAATGTTGAATAACGTACGTTTCCACCCGAATATGCGGATCTGGAAGCCCAAATGTGGAATTTGGAATTTGTTTTATTATCTATTTCTTATTTTTTAAACCTTTAACGAATTTTTGATTAACAAACTCAACGATTTAAAAGCGAGCAATGGCAACACTCTGCAGGGGGGGGACCCTTTTTATCTCCAGCGTGCGGAACTGTGTATCGGAAATTCTAAAGATATGCTCATTTTAAAATTATTTTGCAATATTGCTGTTGAACTGAATTTTAAGTGCGAAGAACACGATATTTAATAAATAAAGGTAACACACAAAACGTTAATAAAATGCCCCTTTGGACGTAATTTAAAATCTGAAACATTTCACATTTTTTTAAATACACAAAACACAATTTGATAGAGGACTTTCTTTCTATATGTTATTTGACTAAAAGTCTCATATCTCATACTTGGATTGAAGGAACACCTCTAAATTTTCTTTAAGCTGTAAAATTTATCTACCGTTAGTGTCATAGACTGAGCTCAGTTGAGTTTTGTAATATGCAATTAAAAATGAACCGCAGTAAAATTGTCGATTGAACAATTATATGCGGAGCTAGTACTTATTATCAATTACCTAAAGTAGTTGACAACATAATGAAATTTAGGATAAAACAACTTATTGGAACATCTCTGACACTTCCAGGCAGTGGACATTGAATAAATATAGCCGAAGGTTATAATTAAAACAAGGAACACAATCAAGAGGGAAACATTTCAGTGTATTACTTTTTATTGAACTGGCACAGGAACAACACCAGTCCAGAATCACGGGTTAATGCTACTATTAACATGCGTTATAATACCCATTACTGCATCTGATTTGGCAATTTGCTTTTATGTAAAGTATTTAAAGAATAATCCTGCCTCCAGTTCCAGATGAGTTTTCTAGACAGGATTATATTTGGTTGTGTGTAATAAGATCAATCTTTCCTGTTAAAAGTATTGAAAGAAAAAGCGTTGTAGTTTCTATTATTAATGCTTTTATGTGGATCATAATGGGATTACTAATTTTTTGTACGTGTTCTGTCTAAATGGGCTGCTGCATTACTTAACTGAAGTTTAACAGAATTGAATTTAAATACAAGTGTTCAAACTTTAATTTGTACTTACGTAAATAAAATTAGATTATTGTATAAATAAATTCCTTCATATGCTGCGAATTTTATATACCTATCTGGTTGATGAGTTAATGAGCTTTCAAATAATTTAGAATATAAATATACTTAACCTAAAAACGTTGTTACTTCTTGTTGCAGTACCAAATTATCTTTCATGCCATGTCCGGTGTATATACCCATCTAGCAGGTGGATTTAATGAGCTATCGGATAGTAATTCAACACCATCTGTTATGATCAAATTCTTATGATGAGGTATTGCTTCATCAGGGCTCATTCCTACGAAACAGACTTTTATTCTTACACAAAGCTTTACATATGCCTACATTTGAAAAACAAACTGGATTTGTAAACTGTTTGAAATTTACTAGAGCTATTTTGCTTTTATACTGCAGTAAATTAATGTAGTTTGTTTGAAAAAAAAATAACTCGATTTGAGGCATTTTATTTAACTTACTTCTGATTACCTAAAATTCAACATTTAACACTATCTCAGAAAGATATTAAAATGATCTACAGAATAGTTGGTCTGGTAACCATTATTTACCAGTAAAAAAGCTTTAAGATACACTTTATGGCTTGACTGATATTATATATATTTTGTGGCTTGATTAATATTACATTTTGCAATGTTTAACAGTTTGACACCAAAGCTGTGTTGAGATGGCATTGTTTATGGTAAAACTCTATAAATACTAGATATTTGAGAAAGAGTTAGTTCATATATATCAGAGATTTATATAACTTTTGTAATATATTGTATAAATTAGTGGTAAGAATGTTTTTTAGCTATTTTATGTCTAGGTATGTCTCATGTTGTTTCTGAAGTCTGTTAATAAATGTTATTTTATCAAATCCTTGTCAATCACTCATTTAAATTACAATAGTGCATAGTACTAAATGTTGGAAATTATTTCTTATAAATTTTAATATCTATGAAAATTGTTGAAATATGTAGAAGCATTTATCATTCCAGCAAATTGGAGGTAATGGCAATCGTATGTAAGTTGAACAGGTTAAGACAGTTCTTAATCGGGATAAGATTTACAATATAGAAGCATTTACTTAAAGAGAAAAATTATTTCTAATGTGTCAACTAAGTAATTTGACAGTTGTGGCATTTAAATATTAATTACATTGTCAAACTGACAATTTTACGTGCTGCCTTTCTTACAAGAAATATATCTAATTTTAAAAGCATCGTGAAAAATTTTAAGACTTGTTTTTAATATTTTTTTCTCTTATTATACAGCATGAACTATATACACCATAAGTTTGGCACATTGTTGCTGTTTTTAGGTTATGTGCCATTAATATCCACTATGCACTTACAAGAAATAACTACCTTGAAATTTCAAGTTTGAAAATTATGGTAATTATTTTAATCACTAGCGTCAAGCTGATATGATTACAGAACAGTTTTCAAATTTTAATTAAAATCAGATTTTTTAATACATAAGGAAAGCAATCTTTCAATGAAAATTTTTAAAAACAAAATGGTATATAGCAAAGAACTATTTACCATTCATTTAAATGGAAAAAGGTTCTCGGATTACAAAATAAAGTTTTCAAATTATATTAAAAAATTGAAACTATGCTAAAATATAAAATGATGTAATAAATATATAGTCTAATTAGTAATATCTTTATTATTAATTAGCCCTTAAAATTTAAAAGGGTAGCAAGTGCATTATAATTACAGTTGACTGAGTAACGATTGTATTTGGTATCCTGGGCTGTCAATGATCTGGTAGTGAGATACTCAGTTATTTGATGCAGAATAAGGAAGAACGAGGATCTTCCTATTGTTTGAGCAGTATCTTACCATTGTTTGAGTGTGTACCGTTCGTATGATTTCTATGCCTGTTTGCGCATAGCACTGGAAATCCAAGTTCATACTGTGTCATGGTTAGTATAATATATTATTAATAATACATTCATTATACAAAAATTTGTTTTCATATATGATCAAAGCGTTTTGAAAAACTGCCTTAGATCAGTATGCTTTCTTAAAATTAAGTCATACATTTTTGTAGTCATTACATTAAATAAAAATGCTAAATAATAATTTTCCTTTTTCATTCTAGAAAAAGGAAAAATCTATGTTTCCTCTTATATAATCTACATTTCTTTCCTTTTGTAACCCTTAGTTCTTTCTGAGAGTAGATTTAAGACTTCTGTAAAACGGAAGTGGCATAAAGAATATATGTGATAAGAATTTAATTATTGTCGTCATAAAGTTCAGGAATTATAAATTTCCAAGGAATTGAGTGGGCGTTTTCCTAAACATAAAGAACTTGCCATTGTTTAAATATAATTTCATTTTTTCTTTCAAATGATTGAGGACACATAAGAAATATTTTTGAAGAATGAAAAAAAAAATGACTACCACATATGTTTTTGTTTTGATGCACTGTATTTATTTTGAAAAGTTTAGAATGAGAATTAAAGGAGTGCAGGTTGGTGGCATTTAAATTTTTCACTTTGTGGAATGGGTGCACTTTAAACAGCATTGAACAAAACATCCTCAAGAGGTTTATAGGAATGGAAGAGGGGTTGATGATTCTTGAATCTATCTCCTGGTCATTGTTTCAAAATGAGATAGAGCTGGGCAAATTCACCTATAATGTGCCCAAAGTTTAAACTAACGATAGACACAACCAAGTGCACTCTTGGTCACAATGATTTCGTGGACTTTTCTGATGTTACTGTCAGAGGAGACTGTGATTGCGTATAGATTTTAACTAAATGGAAAGTTAGCATGTATTATTAATTGCTTAAACATTCAATTAGCTTATTAGATAAATGATTTTTCCTTTTATCGTGTGTGAATAATTTTACATTATGAAGCTGTCAGTTCAATATACGGATAGTACATATAGAAACTATAAATTTGTTCATTATTTGATAATGTAATGGATGCTGTATCTATAGAATTAATATGCTTAATAATTGCAATCTAATGTGCTTTCAGCCGATACAAAAGTTATGTGTTCGAAGCTTCTTAACTAGAGCAATTAAAATAATCCCGATATCTTAAGTGAAATGAAATGTAGGAAATAGGTACTGAATATCACGAAAAGTAATAAAACACATTGCCGATTAGGTAGAACAATTCCTACGTTCAGATATATGTTTATGACACCGCCTTTATCGTCACCATTTTGATATTTACTAACAGTGGGTTCTCTGTGGCTGTATAATAGAATAAAAATTTTATTATATTATTAATTATTATTTTACCGGCACGAAAGTAGTTAAACATGCGAACACTTTCACCGAATGAATGGGGCGTAAGCAATTCCAGCAACATCACATCGAAGTGTGCCGAAATTAAACTTGATTTAAAAGTCCATAGATTCTTTTTGACATACTTATCACGACATCTCGTATACTTATTAGGTTTTTAATTCTAACATGTAAAGCGGCTAAACATTCTTTATTTCTGTCTTGCATGCTGATACACATAATCCTTAAAAATAAATTTTGCTGCTTCCGATTTGCATTGTTTTGTTTTGGAAGATTCAAGCCAATGCACATGGAAACAGCTTCAAAATGTATTTTCCAATTCTCCCATCGATCTTCACTATTAAGATCGCATCTAATCTCAAAGTCGTAATCCTGTTTTCCTCCAAACTTAAAAGACACTACTTCGTACGAACATCCATCAAATAAAATTCATTTTCCACTTCGTTTGACATACTCCTATCCATCGCGAATTTGCAACATAAACCGATTGAGATAGCGTTACTTTCCTTGTGCGCATGCGCTTGGTGTCAAAATTTCGCCAAGACCTGATAAATCGCCAAATTTAATCGCGGGTTGCGTTTCCTAGGAAGGAAATAGAAATACGCGGCCCAGTCACCGTCTAGGAAGAAAAATCCCTCGGGAATTAAGCTGAATACGGTAGTCGTACAAAATTTGGCTTTTTCAGAGATCCATATTTTACTGAACGATATTTCTACTACTGCCCTACTAGGTCCCGGAGCTCAATGCAACTTCCTTTCGCAGGGCTTCTTTAAAAAGCCTTTTCGTCAGATTATTTGAAACAAGGGACAAAGGGTGATTGCCGCCCAAGGCAAACAGTGTGTCTGCATGCGAAAAGTGCTGCTGCAGGTTCAAATAAAGAACGAGATTCAAAAAGTTAATCTTTTGGTAGCAAAAAATTTGTTAACTTCAGTTATATTGGAGTCGATTTCTAACGCGCAGCTAACGCAAAACTTAATTTCAAAGATTCTACCTTACAGGTGAAAATGGACACCGTTGAAGACGAAGAAGGGGCAATGCCGGAGGTGGATCTCGATCATCTCGAAGAAGAAGAAAGAAAAAAATATAAAAATTGCTAAGAAAATTTAGAAAATTATTTAATGAGAAGCCAGGTTTTTGCCAAGTAGTTACACACAGTATTGACACTGGCAGTCCGGTCTAAGCCTTATATGTATTACAGTGTGAATGAAGACATTTTCGAGCAGCACAATTCAGAAAATGCCCGAGACAAAATAATAGAGAAACAAGCGAGTCCTAAGTCCCCTAAGCGAGTCCAGTAGTTTTGTGCAAGCAGAGAAATGGGTTACCGCCCTCAAATCCGAAATCATGGGGGTTTGCGCTTGATTACCCTAAGAAACAGCATAACGAAATACCTCACATATCCCCTCCCGATAATGATTAAATCATAAGGAAAATTCGTTCTACTAAGTATATGATTACTTTCGACCTGACGTACGGCTATTTTCAGATTGAAGTAAATCCGAATATGTTGAGAAAACAGTTTTTATTGCAAAGTCGGGCGTGTATGCCTTTTTGAGAATGCCGTTTCGCTTAAGCGGAGCTCCGGCTACACTGTTAAAAATTTGGTTCAAGGTTTCACCAAATTATGGTACTGAAAAAGTTGCAACCAAAAGATGGTAAAACACTGAACCATTATTTGGTGCTTTACCTGAACCATTATACGGTAATAAGTTGAACCATTATTTGGTAATAGGATGAACCATTATTCGGTAATAAGTTGAACCATAATTTGGTGCTTTGTCTGAACCATTATTTGGTAATAGATTGAACCATTATTCGGTAATAAGTTGAACCATTATTTGGTAATAGGTTGAACCAAGAATTGGTAATACCTTGAAGCAAGAATGGGGAATGTTGAACCATAAATTAGAAATATGTTAAATGGCTTTATTGCGATATGGATTGAGAATATTTTAAACCATTAATAATAATTATGTTTACCATGAACTGTATATTAGAGGAAGTTATTTGAAAGCTCAGGCATATAATTTTAAATTATCCATGTTCTGGTATTTTATTCAATTACTGCTATGGCTCCCTTCTCCTCGTAACTTTTATTTTATTCATTACTGCTGCGGCTAAGATATTTGGAAATTGCTTATGCAAATCATCATACCTATAACAATAATTATGGGCAATTTGGCTAGCATAGCAATCTGATTTATTTGCATAAGATTGATTCAGTTTTGAGAGAATTACAGTATAAAATATGTATCTTTAAAATACATACTTGCAATATATTAGCATGTATAGAAAAATATATTTTTACAAAATTAAACACCTTACACACCAATAAAAATAAGCTAAAATATAACTGCTCATTGCAAGAGCTTTAATATTATCACATTACTTAATAGAATTCTAATGCTTTATTACAATTTGTCTTGACAACAATCCTTAACCAGTACACTACAACTTTATCTTACAACTAAATCACAGATAATATTGATTTGCTATTGTACAGACATATATAGCTTTAAGATTCAAGCTCTCCAGTATTTAAACTCACAACAGAAATTGCTTTCTCATAATAAAATTGAAATTATACATTGTGTCCCCTTATGTGTAATTAACAGATATTCAGCTGATAACTATTATAGTATATATAGATAAATTATTCCATGCATAATTCTTATTTTCATTCCATGACACTTACCTTTAAAATTTGGAGACTCTGTAGAAGTATTTGTCAAGATCTGTAAAGTTTCCCTTGCCCCTTTCCCACAAAAAAACAAGTTTCACTTAAAATGTTTTCATCACAAGTATCTAATCCATAAAGTTTTTTTAACTTTTCATTTATGGTAATTTTTTATTTACGATATGTTAAAATGTATTTTGAAGCATGATAAATTATAATATTTATGCACCTATACAATAAAGAAAATTTTTCAAAGCTATTCTCAAATTGTTGAATAAATTCAAAAGCAAATTCCACTTTTCTGCAGATTAAACATATCAACATGTCATGCAGAAACGTAAACATTTCGTATAAAATAAGTTAGAGGAAAAAACCATAAGCTTAAAATTAAGATCGCAAAGCCTTAATCAAGAACATATTTAAATCAACGTAGACAAATTTTGTGCAACTGCTATATAAGAAAATTAATTACTTCAGAAACACTTTATTCTGAATGTTGCACAAACATACATGTAAGCATACGTTAATAAATCATGTCACTTATATTCTACTTAACAAATTTAATTTAATAACACGAAACTATTCATATAGTACTGTCAAATGATAATGTATATTTTAATTAGTATTTTTCAGAATTTAATAACAAGTATTTCTGAATAATTAGCATACATATTATGCTTATATAGGAACAGTATATTCATTAATAACATTTTTCTAACTTGAAAATTTAATTGTATGAAATAAATAAGAAAAACTTACTCGTAAAGTATGTGCATTAGTTTCAATTATTTATAATATTAATAGAAAGCATTTCGCAGGTTCACATTTTTGAATACTTTAACCAATAAATCTCAGAAGGCACACGTGTATGCAGCAGTTATTTTAATATATTTATCAAAAGTTTTCTGAAATGTATAGAGTATTAAACAGCATCATGAAATCCAAATTTAGAATTTTTTTATCGAATTTATTTATTCAAACTGATGTAAATAATTCTACAACAAATTACCAATGTAAGGAAAGAGAACAATTTTTTCTTAGCCTGTTTTGAATAATCCATAAAGCAAGTTCTACACGAAATTGCAAACAAATACATCTATTTTACGCATAATAATAATTGATGGTGAGTGCAAATGGGATGACCTTAGGCACGTAGCCAGCTAGGAGGTGTCACATTTATGTAGAACTATCCAGTTTGAAATCACTGGAAGGTCATAATTTGCTCAAAATGTATACAATAAGAAAGAGAAGTAACATGATAAATGATGTAGGTAGCAGTCTAGAATGTCTATATACATATATACATGTTTTGAACATAATAATTTCAGCTGGAAAAATAAACAAAGTCAAGAATAGTAAGTCATGTGGGTTCGCATCCCAAGTGCTGTCGAATGCTGCTTAACTTGGCAGCATCGTACTGTTGTACATGATTGCAGATTTGATTGCAGACTAATTAGGTGGGAAGCAGTATACGGTCTTAGAAAATGATCCTCGTTTAGAATATCACAATGGATCATATTAAATAAGTTCATATGTTTGTTCACACTGCCGATCGGCTGCATTTTGAAATCCTTGTGAAGTAATTTATTTCGCCCATAGAAGTGAGCATTTGTGATAATTCATTGATCTTGGCTGGATATCGAGTTCATGTGGTCACAACCAATGATTGATACTCTTCAGAATGTTCAACTAAACTATCATCTTTTAGATTCTGTTTGTAGTTCTATTTCAGCATCAGTGGAAACCTAAAGAAAAGGAGAAACATATATTCATTTTGATCAGTTATTTGGATATAGAAAGCAACTTGATTGCTAACTGACTAAGGGTATGTGCACTTTCATAGAGAAACTGGGTTGCATTCATGTTACATATGGGGAATACCAAACATGCAGGCAGTCCTTTTGCATGGATTCAAACCAAGGTTGAACTACTAGAGTTAAACAGCCTCAACCACACCATTACTGATAGTAATATGTTCATTTAATTTCTAATAAATAACTAGAGAAGACACAAAAACATAATAAAAAAGGAAGATGCATTAAAAAAATTTTTTGTCAAATACTGGGTCTGAATACCAAACATTTTGCTGGCCGAACATCAATATTTTGATATATTCAGTTTTTTTTAAGGGGGTTTGACTATCCCGAAACCCACCAAAAAACAAAATTGTACTGATGAGGCAACGCACCATGCCGCCAAAAAATATTAATATCGCAAAGTGCTCATGTACTTATTATGAAAATATGCTGGTGTTGATAGAGCGTACAGTCTACTGGTCTGTTTTTAGTATAGTGTGCCGTCTACAAGTATTTTACAAAAATCAAATACATAATTTATACACCTTGTTATATTAATATTAATACACATCTAAAGGTACATTTATTAAAAAATACACAATTATAAGAATTACAAAACATTAAAAAATATAAAATATTAAGAAAATTAGCTAGATCACAAGCTCTACCGGCCCCAAAGTGTTTGTTCTATTAATATAAACTTACAATGTTGCCAAAATATATTTATGTTGCAATTTAGGTGTGCCCATGGCAACCCAAATGACTTTCCAGACATTTCACCAGTACAATGGCAGATTACGATTCCTCCTCTGGGAATTTTAGCATTTTAGCATAACGGTGAACAGCATAATGCAGTTTTCATCATCTTTGGCGAAATCTCAGACTTAACTTTCCCCACGCATACAACACAGTGAGGCTTGTTTAAAAACTGATAGCAGATAGCTGTAGATGTGAAAAGAACAATGCAACAAACCAAGAAGAGTGCATATCTTATATGAAAAAAATAGGCAGCAGGGATGTATTTTTGAACTTGACGTAAGGAATATCCAAATAAACAATCTTTCTCCAAAGTCAGCAATCAATTAGTGACTTTTTGATGGTGAATAATCAGAAAATAACATTTTTTTAAAAAATTATATGTCATATGACATTACATTTAAAAATAAGTTTAATACAACTTAGTGAAGGTAAAAAAACGGATGCTAGGTCTTGCTTATCATGTAAAGCATGGGTTCTCAAGCTTTTCCTTTCATTAAACCCTTTTAAAAAAACTTTGGAAGAAGTTTTTTTTTCATTAAACCCCTTACATTTTCCTCTATCATATTTAGCATGCAGCATAATAAAGTACAAATAATTGTATGTAAACAACATAAACTAAAATAAAAAAAGGTTTATTGGACTCATGTTTCATTATTTTTTGCATTACTTTTATTTTTAATTTTACAAATATAAACAAGTTTCCAGAAACAAAATCACAGACTTTAACTTGAAGTTCAATTTTAATTGCACAAAGATAAATTAATGTGATGTGTGGATTGATGCAATTTTTTTTTTCATTTGGCATAAAACTGCTCAATTCTTAAATCACCTCCATCAGAAACATTCAACCTGTTTCTTCTTTCCCATAGTAAATTACCGACTTGACTCAAGCCCACCTATACTAGGTAAGAGGGAAAAAGCAATGTTGGTTCGGTAACAACTTTTATTTTGGGATTTTTCTCTTATATGACTTTTAAAATCTGAAATTTAGCATACATGTGCATTTCTAGAATCAATGGAATCTTGACTATGCTGATTAATTGCCACTCCAAATTCGGCTGTCAATGCCCAGATCTTCATTAAGTCCCTATAAATTTCCATGCCCACCAGGGGGCCATTACTGATCCCAGTGGCAACACTTGTTATAATGATATGATTGCAAAAAGGCACTGTTAACTAAGAAGGTGGAATAGGAAATTTTCAGAAATGTAACTCTTTATAGTAATATATTTTTAAAATGCAACAGCTTAAAAATTGAATATTTTGAATATTTCAGCAGTTTCAAATAATAAAAAGAAAACTGGAGCAGTTACATACACAATTAACTAATACAAATCAGAAACTTATATTCTGAGAATTTAAACTGAAATTTACCTTTATTTCTGTCATCTTGAAAGAATATTAATATTTACATTGAAATAACTATAAACATATACATTTAATCTAAATTTATTAAACTTTGTATTGATGTATAAGCACTTAAAGGTTACTTAAATAATTACGAAAAAGGTAAAGTATAAACAGCCCTCTGCATATTATTTGAATTTAAAAATGGATATCTCAGAAACAAAATGTTATTTTGGATGACTTCACAAGTAAAAGTAAATGAAAAGTTATTCAAATGAAAAATAAGGTTTAGATTATATAAAGCAAAAATCAACTTGTAAAAATATTCAAGGAAATTCCAGAGCATCAGTTTTGCACAATTACCTTGATTTGTTTCCTATATAGTAAGCCCTTTTCTCTCAGGCACTATTATAATGCTTTTTAAAAGACTTTAACCTTATTTAGAAATTTTTGTTGCCCTTGACAACAATAAATTATACTGTACAATTAAAAAAAATAGTACTTAAATTAAATCTTTGTGTTCCAATTATGAAAGAAGTAAATACATTTATGAATTATTGATGATACCAAATAAAAAATAAACAATGTTAGTCACTCTATCATTTAATATTCTGCCACATTTACCACTAACAAAATGGCATCTGAAGAAATTACACTTAGATCATATTTTAACTGGTTAGAAATAATTACTTATATTTTTAAACAGTCGAACTTCATTTTGCAGACATCTTAACCACTTCAGAAAAAAAAGTATCTTAATTATTAATTATTACTTTAAATACATGCTAGTAATTAAATTCTTAAATTTACATGCAAAGTTTGTACGAACATAAACGTTATTTGCTAAAATCAGAAACCATATTATAATTCATTTATGTTCCAACTAAAACTACAAAGAAATACAATTTTGCAAGATTATCATAGGAGTTAAGAGATAATTAGTTTTGTCATTTTGGCTATTAAAAATGCTACCAGTCTGCAAAATCTTTCTTCATCTTGAGAAATTAAACAAATTAACATTGTATCTACAAATGCACTAATAAGGATAATTATGAATACGGTACGGAAGAAATTTACTCCCAGTTTGGCAGAAAAAATGCACATAATTTCTTAAATTCCAACTTTTGTGGCAGTTTGATGCTAAGCTGAATCAGTACCTAGAACAAAATCTGTAAATTTTTGTAGTACCTTGGTGCAGCAATCATAACAGTGTGCATAATAAACACAACTGTTCAAGTTCAATATATATTATTATATGAAATAAAGAAAAACAAAATTTTTAAATATTAATTTTGGCCAAATAAGCATGCATTCAAACAGAATATTTAACAACATGGTTAAATAACAAAAATTCAACACACCTTTATCAAAAAAATTCTTATTGAAAAAAGGAAAGTTTAAATATTTCAAAATGGCTTTAATCAAACAATAAGATTTAATAAACAAAAGTTTTCACAAAGCAATAAAAAAACTTGCTACTTCAAAAAAATATTCCAAATGCCTTTTTATAAAGTTGATCGATTACTTTTAATTTTGCTGGGATCCTCGGGGAAAGTTTTCATAACAAATTCTTTGAAATCATTTATGCAGAGATATAAAAACTTGGATATTAAGCATATTTAATAACAGTAAGCTGATCATAATCTGAAATTTCTAGCATTTTCAATGATGACTGACACAGTACCAAGATTTTCATCTAGAAAAAAAATTAAACCATAAATTTAGTTTTACCCAACACTACTTAAATTTCCATGTCAAAAATGTTTTTTAAACGTTTTTTAGACGAATTATTTGTTTCTTATTTCTCAAGTTCACAAAAAACGGAACAGCAATTACATTCCAATATTGATGCTGGGTTTCTGTTTATCACTTGCATTCTTATAGAACACTTTTTAAAAGTTAAATTGACAAAAATATAAAGTTTTATTATTACTTTATAATATACATTATACAAACTATTATTTGGAATAAAATTTTCTGATAGTTGTAAATTTTCCTACTTTTTCCATTATTAAGTCTAAAATCGATGATTCTGTACATAAAATACACATATATATACACACATGCAATCTTCTAATATTTCAAAAATTATTTAATAAATGTATCAAGACATTACTTACTCAGGGTCATAAGAGTGAGTATACTACTCCATCACTGTTTACATCCCCAGCTAGTTATTTATACATACGAAACATAGACTAACATAGAACAATACAAACATAGAATGTTCTGTTTTCTACAGAATGAATATAATGTATTTTACAGAAATACACATGTAACATATGCAGAAGTACACATTATGTTATAAAAATGCTTTTACTTGGAATGTTCGGGAATCTCTTTTTAGAATTATATTCAACTACGTTAAACACAGTAGTAATAACCGCATGGTGAAAATAGGCTTTAGAACTATCGCGATTCACCCCAACAAAATCATTAAAAAGTTACTGCGAATGACACCATTTTGTATCTTACATTTCAATAATACACAAATTTTAATGCACATACATAAATCAAAACGGAAACAAAACAAAAATATACATACCTTGCAATTATAGAATACACAGCCGACTAAAAACTGCCGCCATTAAACTTTCAAAAGATCGAATCACGGGAAGACCAGGCATGCGCTGAATGCTTTGCTTTGATTGGCTGCAAAGTATTCCTTAAAAATGGTGAAACATTGAACTAATTGGATCGTTTCACCAAATATCAGTGAAACTGTAAATTCAAGTGAACCATAGTTTGGTGCAACCTTTGATTTTGAACATTAAATGGTGTAACATTGCACTAAAATTTTTTACAGTGTACATTTCAAAAAGTTATGGACATTGCTTTAAGGCCAGTCTTAGACAAAAGTACAGTTATCTATCTCAATGATATATTGTCACCAGCGAAACGATAGATGAACACATTTAAGTGAGGAAATAGTCAGTGGAGGAAGTTTTTACATTATCAAATGAAGTCGGTCTCAAGGTAAATCCGAAGAAGTGCAAATATGCTGCTAAGGAACTTAGGTATCTTGGCTATAAAATCTCGAAAACTGTACCGAAACAGATAATTCCAAAATATTAGCGATTAGGAGTTATCCACCTCCAAATACGGCCAAGAAATTATCTTCTTTTTGGGTATGTGTTCCTACTACAGAGTTTTTATAAAGGATTTTGCAAAGATAGTTATACACTTGTGATTCTTAAACGAAAAAAAAAACTAGATTCACGTGGATAGCTGAGGCGAACATGGCGTTTAAAGAACTGAAACACGTCCTAATTTACGCCTCAGTTGTTAAATTCCCGAAAGGGGACCAAAATTTAGAAACTGCTGTAGATGCATCAGGCTACGCAATTGGCGCAGTTCTTTCTCAAAATGGGCAGACAATAGCCATTTTTAGTAACATGTCAAACCAAACTCAGCGTAATCATATCGCAAGTGAACGAGAATATCTTGCTGTCTTACTAGCGGTACAAAAATTCCGCGTTTATTTCGAAAACGCCCCGATAACAGTTTACTCACACCATGCGGCAATTGGTCGCTTGTACTAGGGGGAAAATCTTTCACCCGGCTTAGACATTAAAAGTGCAAAAGTTTAATTTAATAGTAAAACACACTCCGGGGCAAGAAAACGTAGTTGCGGATCACCTGTCAAGCATCAAGATCGACGAACAAGGAAATACATTTTGATACACGATGCTGACTGCTAAAGTAATTGAATCCCGTTAAACAATAATTTCCGAATTAAAAACTGACCCTGAATTGAACGATATCTATGCATATCTTGAAGACCCCGAAAATTTCGAGCATGTAGACTTAACGGCTATTCGCAATAGAGCGTCTCATTATATAATCATTGGGAAGTTGCTATTTTACACGAAAATAACTAACGATAATCAAGAATACCGTCCAGGGGTCCCAGCGTGTCTACGATTAAATATTTTAGAGGAGCTGCACGCTTCGCCAATTTCAGAGCACTTACAGATTAGAAAAACATTGCAAAGGGTCCGCGAAGCGGTGTATTTTTCGCAGTTGCACAAGAATGTAAAGACGTATGTCTGGTCATGTCACTTCTGTCAATTAATTAATCAAGTTAATTACAACCCGGCTGGGTACCTAAATAACATAAAAAACACTTTTCCAAACAGATGTTTTGGCATTGATTTGCTCGGACCCTTCCTTTGAGCAAAAATACATAAAAGTACACTCTTAGACAAAAAAAAAAGACGCACCAAGAAGGAATTATGCGAATAGGACGAAAATCGGTAGAAGTGATGTACATGTACAGAAAATCAAATGATTATAGTTTGAGAAAAATTGGATGATTTATTGAAGTGATAGAGCTTCCCAAAGTGAAAAGGGTCAGTAACGCGTTTGTTCACCTCTGGCCCTTATGCAAGCAGTTATACGGCTTGGCATCGATTGATAGAGGTTGCTGATGGCCTCCTGAGGGATATCGTGACAAATTCTGTCCAATTGGAACGTTAGATAGTCAGCATCCCAAGCTGGTTGGAGGGCCCTGCCCATAATGCTCCAAACATGCTCAATAGCAGAGAGATCCGGCGACCTTGCTGGCAAGTCATATAGTTCTAATAACAGAAGCGTTTTAAATGACGAAAATATTCATATTCGAGTAAAGCCAAACTAAAAAAAATTATTTTTCAACAAACAGCGAAATCTAACTTAATGCGGTATGTCGCTCTCAATAGTCATATTTGGAAAAGTTTTATACTCGGTATGAAAAAATAAAATTATAAGAAGTTTGGCTTCCTTACGAGAAAAACTGACCGGGATATTTAATTTCAAAACTGGCTATTTCGATGTCATTTTCAACTTGCCTTGAGGGACTGGTTAATTAAGTTTGAATAATTCGAAGAAATAAGTTTACCGAGCCAGGTGGACAAAGGAAACGAGGAATTTTCGCAATCGGGCATAGGTGGCTTAGATTGGCATCTCTCACAAAAGTGCCCGCCACTCTCATAAACCGCGGGGAGGATGCGCTTCCTTTCTTTCTCTTTCCAAAGTCGAAATTCCTGTCTCTGCCATTGATGTAATAACTTTTAAAGTCGTTACATCATCGGCTTTTAAAGAAATGAAAGCCGCCTCGAATAGTACCATCGTCTCGAATTAATAATGAAATTTATCTCCATCCATTCGAATTATTTCTGAAGCTCTCCCGAACTGACGAGAACAGGGGAATAAATTACAGTGATTTTCGAGAGAAGAGAAATTTCACCCCTTCAAGAACGTCAAACCTTGTTTTCATGCTAATATTTTAAAGCATGTATTGAATAGTTTTTATGTCGGAGCTGTGACTCAGGCAGTGAGGTAAAGAAATCAGAAATATTTGCTCTTTAAACGAAAAGGAAACTTTTCCGCATTTTCCCTCGATAATAAACAAGTGTTCAGCGTTATAAAATGAAATATATGAAACTATCTCTTGCTATCACGCAGATATTCGACCCCTCACTCGGTGATATCAATTAGAAAATAAGCCGATGCATCTATGCAATCTTTTTAACTAGCTTTTTTCAGTTTTTCTTTAATTAATTAAGTTACCATAAAATGTTAAGAAACCTAACTCATTTCCAGAGAACTAATTAAATAACAAAATATTAAATATTGTGAATTATACATAAGAAACCCTGCACAATAATTTCTAAATTGCGCATAGATGAAAATTTTCCGTTAGAAGTTGTCTAGACTAAAGAAGCCTTTTAGAAAACAAAAGAAATTTCTTTTGATTCTGCTACTAAACACGAAGATCTGCGTGTATTGGACCGACACCAGCTTCCATAACTTGTCATATCCAGTACACAATGCCAAAGTGACAGCATGGATCGTAGCAATGCCTCATCTCATATGACTATGAGTGCAGACTGACTGCTTAAAGAATGTATCGCTGAAGAAATCATATCTCATCAGTTTATTTTCGCGTAGTCTCCGCACTGCTGTGATTTAACACCAATGAATCCTTATACTCGTTGGTATATTTAAAACCTAGGTTCTATCGAAATAATTTAGAACTGCGAATAACTTAAAGGAAAGTATCATGAAGGAAGCACTGGGTATCCAAGATGAAGCACTTTCTATCAATCTTGGTTTCGTCGTTGGCCATATACAGCATGACCTTGCAGAGACGTTAGGTTATTCAGAAGCAGGAGAGATTAAAAATGACCAATGCCCTCTCCGAAACTCCAACCATGGACCTCTCGAATACGTGCCGAGTATGCTGACCACTACACCACGAAGGCATGCTAAGATGGCCGGAGAAATACCTTATGTACTCCCCCTTTCAAAGGACGAGTGGGGATTAGGGGACCCAACCGCCAAATCGCGGTGGTGCCGAATCATCTTCCACCACGTTTTTTAGTTCGAACATTAGGATATTTTGAAAGCAGGAGAGACTAAAAATGAGCAATGCCCTCGCCTGGATTCGAACCACGGACCCCTCGAATACGGGCCAAGCGTGCTGACTACTACACCACGAAGGCATGTTGAGAAGGCGGAAGAAATACCTTATAACCTTGATAACACTGATGGGGAACTTATGGAAAACTTATGAGCTTTGCTTTATAGGAAACCTTTTTTTTATTATCTTAACAACTTGCTTATTTCATTTCCTGCTTTTGTTGTTTTCACTATATTGCCGTTTCATAATTCGAAAATCGGTATCATTGTTATTTTTCATTCTACATAGACCATCCCAATATCTTATACTATTTTCCCTCAGACAGAATCTTGAGCCATTGCGAAACTCTGCTATTTACAATTTTACAATACCGGTAACTGCAACGAGTAAAGTGCTTTATCCCTATTTTCATGCACTGCTAGTGCATGCAACTCTGTGTCGTATTCCAGAGCTCTTTATATTCCCTCCCATCCAACAGACCTTAGTGTTGTATTTATGCAATAGTATAACTATTTATTTTGCTCCCTTTTGTCAAAAGTTCGAATTAATCCAAGTATATAATTTTTGAATTTCTCAGGTCTAAGCAAAGGTGAATTTCACATTATTATTTTTCTTATGTCTCTTCTTTACAAACAGCTTAATCGGGTTCAAATCGAATTCAATACTTAAGTCAAAATAACCTAATTCAAAAGTTTATTCAATAATAATATTAGGTACTTTTATTTTTCAATTCAGCATTTATGCAATTTCACATACTAAAAGATCTAATTAGAAAAATAACCTGGAACTTAAAAATTAAATATAAGAAAGGTAAATTATTAAGAAAGTTAAAATAAATGAAATAAATAATTAAATGTGATAAGGCATTTTCTGGTTAAGGCGGCCAATGCGATTAGTCTCCAAAATTGGCAAACGTCATCGCTCAGTCCATAAATTTCAGAGGTTTCCAGAAGCTTATTCAGTGGCCGCTTTAGCAGTGAAGTGCCAACGATAACTAAATCAAATAAAAAATTTAATGCAGCTTTCGATAAACTATTCCTTTATCTTCTCGTCAAACAGAACAGTTTCTTAAAACCTATATCTGTATGATATCAGAATGAATGGAAAAAAAGTGTTTAAATTTAATCAAATTTAAGTATTTATTTGTTAGTATTACTATTTTTAAAAGTATTTGCACGACTGATTATCGATAACTAACTTTTTAGGAGTTATTTCTTCCTGTTTACAAACGATATGAGGCACAGTTTTCTTGAAATAAATTGCAAATTTTAAAACAATATGCTTCTGATAAGAATTTGATTTGAGAATGCGCATTTAATGAACCGAAAGAATACAGACGAAGATAGTTCATTTGAAAGAGCTCAGCTTGTTCCCCCCCTTGAATTATTTGATGCATAAAGTGACATAATTTTTTTCTTAAAAGGACAACTGAGCTGTGAATTATGGCAAGTACCACATTTATCAGTTCCCATTTAAAGATAAAAACCGTAACCTTTTTATGAAAAAGAAAATTATCTGCTTCCCGAGGAATTTCTAAGAAAAGTAATGAAGGAAAAACTAATTTAACTTTTGTCATCGCTGAATAAAGAAACAAAGGAAAAGCAATTGGATTTTTAAGCTAAAAACGTTAAGGCACAAATTTATACATATAATCTCATTTGCTAAAAAGGGTCTTAAGGGATATTTATGTATGTAAGGGTTATTACAAGAAAGTAATTTTAGTTGCTAAGTAACCACAATTCTACAAATTTTATTGAAGATTGATTTTTCGAAAATTAGAGTGCATAAACATACAACTGAGAAGTAAAATAAAAGAGAGAAAATAATCAGAGAATTGCAGTCGGTGAAAGGAACAAGTCATTAGACAGCTGAGTACACTAACAAGTATATCACATTTTATAATATAATGCTGAATAACTTTTATTTTTCTATTCTCTGAGCATCATGAGACTAAGGATATGCATATATTTGATACCGAAGAATTTGTGCATGTTTACATTGAATTCATTTAGCTTAAAATCCAAACTGATTTTTGTTCTCTTATAAGTGGAATTTAATTTTATTCTATCATAATTTACTTGTGACTTACTAATTCATACTATTGTTAGATTTGTTATGCAGAAAGATTTGTCAGAAAAGTAATTTATAAGTTTTCGAAAACTAAAAATTTGTTATTAATATTCTCATTAAGTTTCATTACTTTAAAATGATAATATTTTATTCGTGAAAAATTTCTTTAAACTTATAAGATATAGCCTTTTTGGGCCACATAAACCAAGCTAGATCCTACTAATGAACCTGGAGAATTCTCGCACAGGCGTGAAGTTATAGCAGTACAGAAGAAGAGTGAAAATAACATTTTGTTAATTTTAACTAAAGAACAGAAGGGCACGTATTTCGGGCTTTGCAATAACACCGACAACTTACGGTGGAACTTAAACGTTATTACACAATCAAATTCAAGTCTAAAATGGATAATGCTGGTCTTAAAAATAACAAGAATTTACGATTTAAGTGCTTTTTTAATGCGGCCATATAGCTGGAGCTCATGTCACGGATTTTATCGCATTTAGGAGACAGAACCGGAGTTCGGATTTTCAAATATAATCATTTCAAGTACTTATCATAAAAACAAAAACTAGGACAAGACTGTGAACTTACGATAAAAAGTGCTGCCAAAAAGGTTGTTGCTGAACACGATCAGCATTTGTTGGCAAGAATCATTTCTCACTGTGGAGAAACTATCTTAATTAACACAGGAACTTTATGCTAAGATCTCAACAATAGTCAGCATAAGGATTATGGAAATGTCTCTTCATGATGTGGGTTTTACAAGAGCTGAAGAATACTTCTATGAATGTACGAGGAAGAGTTCTACAACTTGCATGGACTCGGCAGTTTGAACATTTGATCTTAGATGATCGCAAATGACTAGCCTGATCTGGCCAGTCGTGCCTCCAGCTATTTTGGGGAGATGAGAATCTCTTCGAGAAAAAGCCTTTAATGTTGATAAGAGGTAATTATTACTACTTTAGATTTAATCCAAAATTTCAAAGCTATTTATAACCAACCAATGACTGGAAAACTAGTTAATTAAATTCCTGCATTAACGATCATAATTTATCAATATATGCGTTTTAATAAAAGCAGTATTTTAATTTTAACTGTTCAGTTAACATAAATTGCTCTTGATGAGGCATTAAATTAGTACAGAATCAAAAATACGAAACAGTTTTAGCGTTCTCTATGACGTATTTTCAGGCAATTAAGGATAAGAGAAAAGAACATTATAATTACTAAAGAAATAATATTTATTGATTAATTAAATTTTCATTTTTCAAGCTTCAACGGATTTTCCTTAAAAACGGGTCTTCCTTCAACTTTCGTTTTCCTTAAAAATATCTTATTAAAACAGACAACAATATAACAAAATAGGATACTTGCGAAATGCCTGAAAAGCAAGAGTCCAGTTTCAAATTACTTTTCGTGTTGGCAGTGAAGCATCCAGTTTTCTCATACAGCAACTGAAATGTCAATCTTTGCGTCAGAGACCAAAATATACTTCCAACTACTTTTGATTACATCTTCCATAAATATTTAATAACATTAGATCTTTATGTTGGCTGAAGAAAGTGGCGGAGCAGAAAGAAAAAAAGGAATTAAAATAGCAAGAATTTTCTGCTTGAATCTGGTTGCATGAATAGATTTCTGCAAGAGAAATATTTTGATGCACAGTAATTTCTTTCTGAAGAAACGAAATAGTTAATTGAATTTGTCTCGAAACTGTTGGAAGACAGGAAAACTTTCTGAACAGAAGACGGGAAGTTGAATGGAGGAAATAAAATAGTTTTGATAACTTAACGACATGCCTAGTTTTAAAGCAGCTAGTTAAGAATTAAAAATAAAAAAAAAGAAAGAGAAAGCTTTAATGCTCTATTGTAAGCATTTGTGTTGCTTGTTTAGATATGACATGTGGTTTTAGTTTAAGCATGTCACGTGTTTGCTATGAATCCATGCTATGTATTTTTACAGCTCCAATTCTATGTATTCTGATGTACTACCCGGTACAGCTCCCATACTATGTATTTTGATATCAATGCAGATCATGTTACGATTACTATAAACATTCGCATTCCCCAACAACCCAGCAACAACATAATCTCACCTCATGCAGAATATGAAAGCATCTGATGAGTTGGCATTAAGTTCGGTTTGTTTAGCTCAGGCGGAGGAATTAGCTGTGTCGTTTCCAGGTTCTGTGCTTGCCTATTTATCTGATGCTTCATAATTCGAAAACTATCATTGGATAGAATACAAATTTGATACTCGTACTCATGTTTATCAACTTGTTCATTCTTCTGCCAGGCTTCTTTCATAGTTTTTTCACAATAGCTTTGATGAAACTTTGCGTTCGCGTACGTTGATTTAGATTTAGCCGGAGATATCAAGATGGTATTTAATCTTAAAAATCTCTTCGTTTGATGGCTTGTTCAAATAATAGAAATATGCACTTATGTAAAAGTTACTTATTCGATTTTTCACAAAATCTTAAATTTCAAAAGTTGCAGGAGCTTGTGAAAAAAAACTAAATCTACCACTCTCAGATTTCGTGTCTGCTTATTTGTTTCTTTTTGATTTGTGTCTGGAAAACTGCAGAAGGAAATAAACTTTACAAACTTTTCACGATTTCTCAACTTTGGATTTTTTGTTCTGTTTGAGCTATGTCTCTCAGTGCAAATTAAAGTTTCTTGCAAAAGCATTGTAAAATGTAAATGTAAATTTCCATATGAGAGAGAGAAAAACCAAATTCTGACAATAAACACAAGTCTAGCTGATTGTGCTGCAAGTCTAGTATAAAAGAACAGCTTTATACTATTTTGTTTGTTCTTCTTTGCTTTAGTTTCTTTAGTTGAAGTTACAAATTCCATGAATGAATGTTTTCACGAAAACAACTAAGATTAAAAGCGCGAAAACCCTTTTCTTGTCTCTAAATGCATGCCTTCAAAAATAAGGAAAATATATCAGTTCAATAAACCGAAAACTGAAGAATAAAACGCAGCGGGTTGTACTGAATTTTGAAAATGAAAACCTTTTTTTATTGCTTCTTATTCTTTTTATAGAGATCTCTATTTATTTAATTAAACTTTAGAATTCTAAAGAATGCCTGTATTTCTGCTCCGATCATTAGAATACGTGTAACCTTTCAAAATGGTAAATATTTGAGACACCGATCCATCGCAATCTGTACGTAACTTTCGATTCCTCAAAACTGGATTACTGAAATTTTGCTACTAATCAGAACCCTTACTGAAAATATAAGCAGTCGACTAGAGCATTTCGTGTATTAATTGAATTAATATATTTTTATAGTAAAGTCACGCAGAAGAGGAAAAACTATTAAGGAAAATATAAGAAGGAATTAATCAATATTTTAGAACATATCCTCTAATTACGAATAGAATTTTACATTGATTCTAAATAAAGGAAATACTTTTGTGTTTTTCATGATGCAATACATTATAGATCTTGTAATATGTTACTAACTCTAAACATGTGTACGCAGCTTTCCCACCTTTCCTCAGTTCATCATATCAACGCTTTATCTCAATAAGAAGGCATACATGACCCGGTGCCTTTTTTTAACTTTATTTAATAACTGTAATAACAATGCTGTACAAGCACATAATACCCACTACTCTTTTGTCTATCTTCTGCAACCACGCTCATCAGCCCTTCTCGGATCCTGCCTGTCTCTCTCTGCCTGTTGCAATCTTTCAGTCCTCTATTCGCTGTATTCAGTACGTTATTATCATGGTTTTGAGAACACATCAAAGTAGGTTCATTGTTGATCTTCAGATTTGCTATAGATTACTCATAAGGTTTCGAAATTTTTTTAATTTCCAAGTGTTATGTAGAAATTCTGGTCTTAGGAATTTTCTTAATTATGGATTCCTTGACAAAAATTTGATCAGGAAAATATGGGGCTGGGCTGCAATGATGGCATTGGAAGTTTTAGGTAAGAAAAAGAAAACGAATAAAGAACTCTTTTCGTTTTCCGTGTATTACAGAGACACTGCAATTATTTTTTTCTACTGGGCGGTCTGCAGAAAATAGCGTTTAGTAAAGACTTCTTACGGCGATGAACTGAACACCTGGAAGGGAAGGTTAAGATTGTTTCATTGTAGGCGGCAGCTTTTGTGAAATAAGTCACTTGATAGACACCACTTGTTTTTCTGAATTCTTTGATCTGTGATGCAAATAGAAGATGTAGACAAGTGCATTCTTTGACATAGGAGATGTTTAGTCGGAGCGTAATGTATGTCGATTTTTTCCCCAGGAAGAAGAAATTATCCTGAGGTTTCTGCATGCTGTTTATAAAGATAGTTGTACGGCGCCTACTCTGATTTTTACGCAGATATAATTGGCTGGTAAAAATCGTAGCAGACTCTGATTGATCAATTAATTTGAAATGAGACGTGGCTGTGTTGAAAGTTGCTGTATAATTGTTAAGCGGGGCGTTAAAAGAGCAAGATTTCGGTTGAACAAGGAACTCGGAGTTTCCTTCAGGTACTTGTTTGGAGTTGGATGCGGCGTTAACGAAAATGAAGAAGAAGAAGCGAAAAAAAGGAAGGGGATAGGTAGAATGGGAGTGTTAACTACTTAAAAGATGTGCATGGCTTTCTTGAGACGCTGAAAGAACATTCATTGGTGATAACTAGTAAAATGGAGTGACAATGGAGAAGAGAAAGCAGAGTATCGTGTTGAGTACTGTCGTATAAGACAGAAGAAAACTTAAGAAACAAGTCTCGGTCTCGTGGAAGATGATCAGTTGAACTGAATGTTTAAAGCGCATGATATAGGAAAAATATATGAACTGATAAATCCCCTGAGAAGAAAATGCGTTGATCTCTGCGATGTTCCCGGCAGGTACTCCTGTTCCCGAAGCATAAATAGACTTTTCTGGACCCGTAAAATATCGGCTGCTGGTTCCGACTGTTTGCGTGCAACTATCCCGGCATTGTGACTCTGTTTTCCGAAGTATTATAAAGAAACTGTGCGAAACTGATGTTTAGCGATGAAGTAAACGGCTGAACGTTACGAAATTATTGAAGTACTGTAGGTTACTATGTTAAGGACAGGTTTCATAATATATGGGGTCCCACTCTCAGAAATTAACTTCAGCATGACGTATCCTGTACTTTGTTCAATGTAGTACTCTTCATCTTTGAAGTACTCTTCATCTCCTAGTTGTATGTAATGATGATTATGTAAAACTAAGTCATTTCTTTTCGATGCGTGAATTTAATATTTAATGTGGATACTAGCATCTTACTTATAATATGAATATTGATCCAGGAATTCAGTCCCGAGATTAGGGTAAGTTGTATTTGTATGCCTATTTAATCTTAATATGTTACTGTGGTACTTAGGAAAATGTATAAAGTGAATAATTTAGTAGCTAAGATTTGAATTATTTAGGTTAATAGTTTCTGTCCGCGACAGATATAATTAATGAATTTCATGTGTAAATCGAACTTTGGGCTGTTTATTTGCGGTTGTGTTGTAGAGACATTAGGTTATTTTGTAAGCATAAGACGTGAAAAATGAGCAATTCCCTCTCCGGGACTCGAACCACAGAACCCTCGACTACTCTCCGAGCGTGCTAATCATTACACCACGAAGGCATGCTAAGGAGGCGAGAGAAGTACCTTATAGTGTTTGTCAAATTGTTCCCTTGAATTGTAAATCTTTGTAGCTGTACTGATTGTCATAATGTTTCATTTAGATTGAGGATTAAAAGTAATCCCCCTATTGTATCAAATAGTATTATTATTCATTGTTTATTGCACCATTAAAATCAACTAAACAACGCAAATAAACGTCTCATGTTTTCTTGATGTTCGCGAAGCAAAATAAAATGTCTTGAATTGAATTTGGTGATATGACCTTTTCGTGATAAATCGTGCAGAACATATGAATTCCATTTTTAGTTTTGCAGAAAGCGTACTTGTGCTTTAGACTATGTAAACTCTTTATCCATTGTTACAGTGCAAAGTGAATTTTGAAGGTGTATACCCTCGTTAACACGAATCTCAAGGGACCGAAAAAAAGAGCTCCTGTTAACAGATTTTTTGTTAACTGGGGGACTCAAATTTTATTTTTGGAAGAGGTTTTTCTGCACATGAACCATTTATATGCTGTAAGATCATATACATCGTTACCGAGGCCGAAATTTTGTTCTTGCTAACCCGAGTGCTCGCGTTAAGTGAGTTCGTGTTAAGGAGTTTTATGATATAAATCAATCAAACCACTAGAGCAAACTGTGATGGTGTCAGTAGTTCAAGAACAACGATTTCTTGTGTAAAGGAAGGGATCTCGGACGTTCAAGCGTTTTTAACGAAACAATGGATAAAATAAATGTCATCAATGGCCACAAATCAATAATCCATCGACACCTACAAAAATCGACAAACAATTTAAGCTGCGAACTTGGTATCTCATAACCAAATATTTGGGAAGTTTTACGAAAACGATTTCAACTGAAACGACATCATTGGCGGATGTAGCAACATTTACAGTCAGATTGTTATATTAAGCAATAAGAATTTTTTAATTTATTATAAAAAAGTCTTTGTGATATTCAGAAAACATTTCTTTTGTGAAGGATGGTAAATCGTCATAAAATTCTTGGAATACTGAAAAATGCCATACTTTCATTTAAAAGAAACAGATTCTCCAAAATTAAACGTCGTTTGAGTCATTTTATAAATGAATTATATAATATATACAATATATATATATTCTGTGGTTTCTCTAGAATTTGCGTCATTTCTTGTTTGTTACAATTGCCTAATACCTTAAATAATATATAATTTAAAAAAAATATTATGTTCTAATAAGACGAGGTTCGCGTTCAAAGATATACTGAGATAGATGGCTATCTGAAAAACGAGCTGTCATCGGATTGATCGAATTTAGGAAGATGTCTTAGCATTATTCAAACGGTCACTAATGTCTTCTGTTCCTACGGCTAACAATAATTTCTTTCGAGAATATCTTAAACACAATGTTTATATGCCCTATTGCTAGTCACATTCAAAGTGCTCTGGAATCAGCTTTTGCAGCAGCTTTTGCATCTGCTTTGGTGACAGTCAACAATAAAATGCTATAACGCGCATAGCAAGAATTAGAGTACGGCTTTTGTGTAACAGAGGAATAAATATTTAACATTTATTTCTTAACTGTAATCGTTTGAATCTTCTATGCATACCAGCAGAGACACATTTATGTCATAATCTAATGTTTCTTAATTGTTTCGATGTTTTAGTCTGTACGATTCTCCTACGAGAATTTCATGTATTAATGGAGCCATTTATTTCAAAGCCACATGTTTCATGGTCAGTTGAGTCTCTTTTCGTCAAAGTCAAACTGGCAAGTGACAAAGGTTATTTAAACGCAATTTTTAAATTACAGAAACAATTATGAAATGTATCTATGATTGTTATCTTAGCAAATATTCGGAGGATATTTTCAAATAGTTTTGACCGTTCTAGATGCAAATGTTTCTATTTAAAGTGCATAAGTATTTAAAACTAATTAAATACTTATTATTATCAAGGAAGATAATATGCATAAATTTTTGTTTCTGGTTATCATTTATGTACATTAAATTCACATTCATATCCATTACTATTCGCTTCTACGTATTCTTTAATAACAACTTATTAATTACCTGTTCACATTTGTTTTAATATATTGCTAACCCCTTATATTTTTTGATGCCACCGAAGATGATTCCTAGTAAGGTATATTCTAAAGCATATCTCTACCTGCATAGTATTAATAAAAAAGTTCTCGGATATTAATGCAAATAACTTAAAAGATACCGATTATATTCTTTAAATTATCATATATTACTGCAATTATGAGGCTTCTGAAAATTAACTTACCGAATCGAGAAGCTGAGAGAATTTGAATATACTAAAATGTTTTAAGCCCGACTGAATATTTTTGAAGCCCTTTGTATACTTTTGAAAGGCAACGCATAATTCATTCATCATTTACCTGCAGCTCTGTCGTTTAAAGGCTTTTAGAAATCAATACTTCTCATTCCAAAAGTCTAGAATCTATCAAAATCTCCAAAACCATTTTCTTATTTTCTGTTGCGTGTGACTAGTTTGAAATTCCTTATTAGATCTCTGTAGTTAACGTTAAACCAAAAGATAATTTTTCTTTGTTTTCAATATAGAACAAATCGCATACTTTGCCATAATTACTTAACCAAACAACCAACCACCACCTAATCAAATCCAGTTCTACTCGAAATGCAAATCGTTTTCTTGTTTTAACCTCGGAATAATGAAGTATAGTACAAGTAACCTTTGCTTTTATGGAAGCTCTGTTTTAGACTTACGAAATGTTTTCGGTTTACAAAAATAATCTGAACAGAACTTTAGCTTTCACAAAGAAAGACGAAAGGAGAAAATATTTTGCAGTACCTTTGCGTGAAATGTTGAAAAATCACGTCTTTTATTGTAAAAAAGCAAGTTTATAAAGAGCTACTCTGAGGAAACGTTTTATCAGTAAAAAATCTTTCAAACAGCTGTAAAAAAAGTATAACTTTAATTAATCAAGAAAGCTATCAGACTTTGCCCTTTTCACATGACTCATTAATGGTGGCAAATCTTGAGATTTTAATTGATTCAGGCAAACAGAGAAACTTAGTGAGCTTACAACTGCGAATGAGATAGGTCTGCCTGTTACAGTCTTATCTCCTTAATCATTTATGAATCTCCATTACTTCATTTTCAATGAATTATTCTCTCATCTCTAAGTCTTCCACTTAGAAGCATGAAACTTAGAGACGGTGCAATATATACACTGGTGTGCAAAACTCAAGCAACAATGTAAATTTTAATCAGATAGCCATGAAATTGCAGAAAAGAGGTTCTTGAGATCAGTACAATGAACACGCAATTCAGTAGAAAGGTCATGCGTATGCAAGTGTCAGGAACAAAACTTCTAAAGCGGCGCGAGAGCACGCAAAACACGTCAGTCGGAGAGCTCAGCTTAGGACTACAATAAAAGGAAGGATGGAGGCGCAATTAAACATATTCCTTGCAAGTGCAAATGAGTTCTTTCGTGAAATATGGCTAGAAGAAATCTCCTGGATGACTTAACACGTGGAAGAATAATCAGAAAGCTGTAAGAGAGGAGTAGTGTGACAAGTGTAGCTGAAGCGTTCGGAATCAACAAAAGTGTCTTTTCGCGTGCTTGGAAAGGCCTTCCAAATCATAGGTACAGCTGTTAGAAAGGTTGGTGGTGCCCACCCCAAGAAAACAACTGCAGTGGATGACCGATATATCGTCCTGCAGGCGAAAAGAGTCCGAAACCAGTTAGAAAGCGCCATGGCTCAGCAACTGTGTACAGCAAAGGGGCGCCAAGTGTCGCAGTTTACAGTGTCCAGACGCCTTCACAAAGGTGGCCTATTCGCCTGCCGTCCTGAACGCTACATTCCTTTGAAAGTTGGCCATTGGCGCAACCGTTTAGAGTGGTGCAAGGAGCACGAAAACTGGACATCTCATCGATGAAGTCGTCTTCCCTTTACGGATGAGAGTCGTTTTAATGCCACAAGCGATTTTCAACCCCAGTTGATTTGGAGAGAGGTCGAGACACGGTTTTATCCCAGTAACAACACTGAAAGAGACCGTTAAGGTGGTCCTGAAGTTTTCGTCTGGGGAGGCATTGTGCTGAACGGGCGGACAGAGCTCCACGTTTTTAACAGATGTTCTGTAACCGGAGATCCCTATTTTCAGGAGGTGATCATTCTCAATGTGCGTCTGTTCCAAGGTGTCATTGGAGCAGACTTCGTTTTTATGGATGACAGTGCAAGGCCACACCAGACTCCTGCCTTTCAAAAGCTATTGGAAAGTGAAAGATATCACTCGGATGGATTGGCCAACGTATTCCCTTGGTTTAAATCTCATAGAACATGTGTGGGATACTTTGAGGAGACGCTTTTTGGTACGATCACATTCTCCTGGTAACACCCAACAATTGAAATAAATGTTGTTTGAGGAATGGGCACGCGTACCCCAAGATCTGTTGGACAATCTGGTGCTGAGTATGGAGAGACGGTGCGAAGCAACCATTGAAGTAAGGGGAGGGCATATCCCATACTAAGGAACAGCTGCTTTTTGTTCTTCCTTTTGTGCAGACAATCATGTATAAAGATACTATGAGTTCAGTAAAGCCTTTTTTTTGTTTGATTCCATACTGTACGCATTGTATTCATTTTTGAGAAACTATGCTTTCGTCATCATTTAAGTACAAAATGATGTCTCTCATTTCTAAATTTCATGTCTCTCAGATGATTTCTCGTGGCTTAAGTTTTGCACACCAGTGTATTTAATTCCAAGCTACTGTCACTAAATCTTCCACTGCCCAAGCTCTCTTCCTAAATTTGGAAAATGAAAGTAAATTCATTGCACCTGGGATTTCGATTTACTTAGGCTGTACTTCTTGCTTTTAGCATTATTTTACGTTTACGTATTATTTGGTATGCAATTTGTGTAAAATACTTTTAAAGGGCCTGGGGAGCGTTTAGATGTTTTCGCGTATAATTAATCGTAATTGCTTTTCCGCTTCTTTTCTACCTACGAAAGCTATCATAAAAATGCTTTACCTTCATCAAGTTTATACTTTAAAAAATTTGCTTGAACTAATAAGTAAGATCTAACCCTAAAATATATTTGATGATTGTAAGGTTTTTGTTGTGTATTTCAAAGTGAAGTGCAAGAAGTCTTTTCTGCAAGCCTCAACTCTCTTACTCTAGTCACCATCATCTTCTACAAATATTCTCCAGCGTTTCACAAGTTTGCTAGTACCTTTCTCAAGGAAATCGTGCTGGTTTTCTGCAAAGAAGACTATAAACTAGCTTTGGACAGTTTCCATGGAACCAAATGGCGAAAATCAAATATTTTTATTGTAAACTTCTATTTAGTTCATTCATGGTGTCTGTCGCTGTGGCCAACAATTTGGGCAATATCAAGATGTAAATTAATCCGTAAATCTTAAGCTTCTCTGCAATTTCATTAGTTGTAATTCTTGGTTCCACTAAAGAAAACACGTTGTCTTGAAACGTACTCAGAGAGAGGATTATAGTCCAAATTATACTCACTACTTTGTGATCTTCCAAATCGCTTCCATCTTTGCCATGCTGAGAGCAGAAGCATATTTTAGATGCACTCAAAAATATTTCCGTTCTGTTTTTACTACTTACTCCTTTCTGAAACTCGTTTATTATAAAATGGTGCTAATGGAACATCGTGATCTTCGTTTTGACAGAGACTTCTCATATACAACTCGACTTTATTCGTTAATGCCCGCCTCTAAACTTACTGTGTTCCTTACGTATCTATTGGCATTTCATATAGTTATGAAATAAACGCTAGTGCTGCCGTTTCTCCACTCATGGAAATTAGGTATAAAATTCTGCACTCATCCAATACATCTTTAAGCACTTTATGTCTTTTAAATGTAACGGAGCAGTTTCTAAACACAGTAATCGATAAGGATAACTAAGATATTTATTTTTCACTGCCTTTCTAATCAGAGAGCTAAAATTTAACCGATAAAATTGTTCTGAGTTTGGAAATAACCAAACTCAGACATAATATAATAATAAAGGAAATATCATAAAGATTATACAGTGAAGGAATTAGCGCGTTCCGAAACAAATTTTTTGACTAACAGAGTGATTCAAATTTCAGTTACTGAAGTTATAACAAGTTACAAAATTTCTGTTGCATTTTTTAATAATATAAATTATTAATCTAAATTCTGACGTTAAAGAGGGGAAGCACCTAATGCAGTGGCACTGTAAGTCTTCTTCCTCAGAGTTAGCGCTTCTTCATCGCAAGCAATGCTTCTTCCTCATAGTTAATCTGACAAATGTATTTTGCAATATTTTTTCTGTTTTTAAAGATAACTTTTGAACTGTTATAGCTTTAATAGTGTCAGATTTTCTATTATAGTGTTGATCTGATGTTTCTCTAATAAATGTGTAAGTACACATCCTTTTCGGATGCTAAATTAAAGTTACAGTTTGCTAACTTACTGACTAGATATATGAATTTCCGCTTACACTATTATTCTTCACTAAAGAGAATTAAACATCAAAACAAAAATAAATTAAAATTGTAATTATTCTCCTCTACCTCTGAAAGAATTGCAAAGTTAGGAAAGTTCATAGCTTAAATTCTATTGCAATTTGCGGGAACAACTTAGAATTCTTTTTCAATTTAAATTACCTTAAAAGTAGAATTATTAAATTGAAGGATTTTACATTGAAACATTTCTAACGGCCTAACAGTTTCTCTCATTAGCTCTAATTTCCCAGTCTGTAGTAAATTAAACTGTCTTAAAACCAGGAAGAACAAATTTTCTCTATTGAGCAGCTATTTTCTTTATTTGTGAAAGGATACTAAAATGCAGATTATATCGCAAGGAGAACTAACGCAGTAGAATAGATCTTGTTATTGCTAGCCTTACACAAATTCTCCTATTTATTTTCCATTTGTCATTTTAAATACTCGAAT